>JAJIZL010053861.1:0-20347 GCA_023969395.1 Amblyomma maculatum | reverse complement strand
AGCGTGGTTTCAAGTGAGTGATGGCTTGGAGCTGCCTCGGCAAAGCGCAGAGAAGTATGCACGCTTGCTTTTTTTCACTTAGCAGTGCTGAAAGGATGAAAGAATCGGTGGGGCAGGCTGTCCAACAGGCACGGTTTCAAGTGAGTGATGGCATGGAGCTGCCTTGGCAAAGCACAGAGTAGTATGCATGCTTGCTTTTTTTTTCTTAGCAGTGCGGAAAGGATGAAAGAAGGGGGGGGGGGCAGGCCACTGCATGCAGCATGGTCTCAAGTGAGTGATGGCTTGGAGCTGCCTCGGCAATGCACAGAGCAGTATGCACGCGTGCTTTTTTGTAGCACCGAAGGTTTGACTGCTTCTGTTTCCGCACATGTGCCGGTTTTGTACCTTGAGTTAAGCCCCTCATGTGATACAAGCCTGAGTCGCTTTGGGGCGTTAAACCCCATAAAGCAAACCTTATGTGAAACATCTTGTATAATTCCATTGCTTAATCCAAACGTCAAAGTTTACGTGACCTTTAGAACATGCTCTGTCTTGACAGAATTACTTTTTTTTGCGCCACTACAAAACTGCTTCTGTATGGGCGCGTAAGGGCGTGCGTGTGCGCAAATAACTTTCACTCTGGTACTCAATATATATGCAGCCCCACACACGGCAATACTTCTGCACTTTTTTTAGACTGCAGAAAGCAAACGCACCATCACTGCGGCATGCTGCGAAAAACAGACTCACGACTCCAGAATCCCCGCATCGCATTTCATACCGGCCGCCCCACCAAACTATCGGAAGAAACAGAACAAAAACAAAAAAAATTGCAAACGCACAAAATTGGTGCGCACTACACTCCCGCGCATCGCGTCTTTTGACAGAGCAGCATGCCTCTGTAAAAAAAAAATTTAGGAGATATGTGCATGTGACACATAGGCCACGTCACCCATGTGTCACGTGACTGTGCACCTCAGAAGAAGCAAAAATATTCTACAAGGATTTTGCTATATAAGAAAGGTGACGCGTTCAGTTTTGTAAAGGGTCCAAGTAGGTGATTGTGCTCCTACTTTCACCCTGGCCAATTCAAGGGGTGAGAGGCACTTAAGAGCACAATTACCTACTATAATATTTATGATCTCAAATGGGCCAGGTGCAGCAGACAGCTTGTGAGATTGAGTATAGTGACAGGAAATCTTCATAAGAATGCATTCACTTCAACTCTACGCAGCCCTGAATGCCTGCTTTTCATTTATTGGCAGTTATATGACCTTGAGGGCTCATAGACTGGCACTCAACTTGTAAACACTTGACATCTTATCATTTGCTCTCTCTGTGGGCTTTGTTCTGCGGGTTTACAAGCTTTTTACTAAAGCGGATACAGTGAGTATGCACAGATCTGTTCTCTGAAGCATTGGCTGAGTGACAGCCCAGATAAACCCTGGTTAACTTAGAACTTCTGGCACATTATTTTTTCTGGGTTTGGCTTTGCATCCCTCCTGACATCCCAGCTTCTGCCACCAAGTATGCATAATCATGGTCTATCACTAAGTCCAGTGCTGTAATTGATCATCACATACTTCTGTTGTGCTGCACATTTTAAGTTGTCACTGTATATGAGCAGTGTTTCAGAACCTACTTAGTGCTGAGCTACGGTACAAATTTGAGAACTAATAGCAAGTTTGCTCTGCTTGGTGGCTTTCACAGACAAGGACATACTTATGGGGATGTCATGTTGCGTGCATACCTGCAGCCAACCCTTCCGATTTTCTAGAAGACTTCAAATTTTTGACCAAACTTTCTGATTGCACGATCACTGCCCTAAATCTTTCGATAAGAAGCTTCTGCCTGCAAAGAATGGCTTTTGCGGAACCGGCACTGAGGAATTAGCAGCCGCACTATAATTTCGAGCATCTCCATCAGAGGCCACACTAGCACCATCGGCATCATTGGCTAAGCAGGAAATCAATCAAAGCAGACTTTAGCCGAGCAAGAGTAGATGTCGCTGTCTGCGAAAACAGTTTACTGCGTTTCTTGTAGGCAGTGATGCACAGCTAATGCAGCCACAGTAGATACAGATATTCTGCTGGCTTCGCTTTCGATCTCAGCTAAGGGCAGCCACTCAGTGTACTTGAGGTTAAAGGCTTTGCCCAAATCTCATGTTATATCTGATCCTTCTTATTGAGCTTAGCCGCATGCCTTATGTTACCATCTGCTCTATGCTCAACAATGGCGTGATTGCTCTTCTTTCGGAACCAACGCAGCCAACAACGGTCACGGAAGAAATTATGTGTAAAAGGGCTAGTTATGATTTTGCATTAAAAAACTTAAACAGCGCTCCGATGGTGCTGAGAGAAAACTGTGGTGGTGGGCATGCAGATCAGTTTTACGTAGGCTATAGAGACGTAGTGAGAACGCTCAGTGGCGGCCTGCAGATATCTCGATGGACACACACCTTTAGACATGCATTGCATGCTTGCTGCTGCATGTGTTCATGCTTAGGATGTTTACATTAGGACGCATCAGACACTGCCTAAAAGTAGCAGCACCATCCCCCTTTTGTACACAAATGCTGCCTCCCCCCATTTTTTGCAGTCTTCCCATGTTTGGTCTTAGAAAGTACGTATAAAGGAAGCTGGGGCCACTAGTAGTGCGATTGAGCCTTGTGAACAATGTCAACATCTGTGCTACAGGCATCAATGGCTTGCTTGTCACATCAGGGTACTATGTACGTCTTCGGACACACGGTGCTGTCAAAGCGGTTGGTTTACTTGTTCTGTGGAGAGATATTCACGGTAGGCAGAAGGCATGGCTTTTCAAGTGCAGTGACCATTGTGGCTCCCAGCTTTGATTGGAAACTGAAATCGGTGAGCTGAATTTGTTGGTTTGGGTGTATATTGTCACAGAAGCCAGTGAAACTGGTTCAGCAGGTTTACTTACAAATAAGTAGAAGTACCGGCAAGATCAGGAACGGAACCGACTGGCGGGCGAGCACCGAGAGCGAAGAAGACGAGCGCGTGCCAATCTCCCGAGCTTGCCACATGGCGGCGCCAGTAAGATAACATTGCGGCATTGCCCCTCCCGGTGGGAAAGGCATCGTCCCGATGCCGAGTGGCGAGGTCGAGGATAACCCTCGTCGGCGAGGGTGCGCGTTTACATCAAGTAGTTAAAGGAAGCAAAGAAAAAAAACACATGTAGCTTGACCTAGCGGGAGTAGAAGGGCTTCATCCTGGTGACATGTACGACTTCCGATTGTGCTTGCCGTCGGGATGAGCGAACAGTTCCTTGCGAGGTCACTTCGTAGCTGACGTTGCTGAGTTTGCGTTGTACTTCGTACGGGCCGAAGTAGCGGCGCAGAAACTTCTCGGAGCGACCCCGCTGGCGAACAGGTGTCCACACCCAAACCTGATCGCCATGTTTGTAAATTACCTCCCTGTGACGAAGGTTATACCGTCGAGCATCTTTAACTTGCTGTGTCCGGACTCTGTCTAGCCAGCTGGCGAGCGGCCTCGGCATGCTGGACGAATTGGTCGGCACCGGCAATCGATGGGTGGGCAACATGTGGCAGTAGCATTGCGTCCAGCATGGTGACAGCTTCGCGACTGTACACCAAACGAAACGGTGTAAAGCGGGTCGTTTCCTGGACTGCGGTGTTATAAGCAAATGTTGCATACGGTAGTATCTGGTCCCAGTTCTTATGATCTTCGTCGACGTACATAGAAAGCATATCGGCGATGGTCTTATTGAGTCGCTCAGTGAGGCCATTCGTCTGAGGGTGGTAAGCTGTTGTTCTGCGATGACAAGTGCCACTGAGCCGCATCACTTCCTGGGTTAGAGCTGAAGTAAATGCCGTGCCTCTGTCAGTTAAAACGATCGCAGGGGCACCGTGACGAAGGACTAGATTAAAGATGAAAAAGTTCGCAATATCAGTAGACGTGCCGCTGGGAAGAGCTTTCGTCTCACAATAGCGGGTTAGATAATCTGTGGCGACTATAATGTACCTGTTGCCCAATGATGACGTAGGAAATGGCCCGAGCAAGTCCATACCGACTTGGTGAAAAGGTACTCGCGGAGGAACAATAGGCTGCAGCAGGCCGGCCGGCTTGACAGGTGGCATCTTCCGACGTTGGCAATCACGGCACGTCCTAACATAGCTCTGAACCATAGCGGCAAGCTTGGGCCATTAGTACTTTTGTCGTACTCGTGCCAAGGTGCGCGAAAAACCGAGATGTCCGGCAGAAAGCTCGTCGTGGCATGCCTGCAAAATGTCGGTACGGAGCGGCGTTGGGACAACCAACAGATACTGAATGTCTGTGGAAGCGTAGTTTTTCTTGTAGAGGACGCCGTCACGCAAGCAGAGCGACGACAGGTCACGCGTGAAAAGGCGAGGCGGCGATGAGGCGGTTTCTTCGAGGTAATCGATGAGGGGCCGCAGTTCGGTGTCGTCTCGCTGCTGTTGAGCGAGATCTGGCGTCGAGAGAGCGCCGAGAAAGACGGAGTCATCTGTTTCACTTGAAGAACACGGGATAGGGTCTCGGGATAGGCAGTCAGCGTCACTGTGTTTCTTGCCAGACTTGTACACAATAGTGACATCGAACTCCTGTAAGCGGAGACTCCAGCGGGCTAACCTGCCTGAAGGATCTTTAAGGTTCGCTAACCAACAGAGTGAGTGGTGGTCGCTGACCACTCTAAACGGGTGACCATACAAATACGGCCGAAATTTTGTTACCGCCCACACAACTGCAAGGCACTCCTTTTCGGTAGTAGAATAATCCGCTTCGGAAGGAGACAGGGTGCGGCTGGCATAAGCAATCACCCGCTCAACGCCTTGTTGCCACTGAACGAGAACTGCACCGAGGCCAACGTTACTGGCGTCGGTATGCAATTCTGTGTCGGCCTCCTCGTCGAAGTGGCCAAGTACGGGCGTTGTTTGAAGGCGCTTGCGAAGCTCCTCGAAGGCCCTTTGCTGCTCGTCGGCCCAGATGAAAGGCTGGTCGTCCTTTGTTAGACGAGTCAATGGTTCCGCTATTCGGGAGAAGTCGTGCACAAATCTCCTGTAATATGCACAGATGCCCCGAAACCGACGTACGGAACTTTTATCAGTGGCGGTCGGGAAAGCAGCTACGGCAGCCATCTTCTCTGGATCAGGGCTAATTCCCTCAGCACTCACGACGTGACCCAGGAACTTGAGCTGTTGGAATGCAAAGTGTCATTTTTCTGGTTTTAATGAGAGTCCGGCCCCGCGGATGGCATTTAGCACGGCCGTCAATCGTTTGAGGTGCTCTTCGTAGGTCGCAGAGAAAATGACAACGTCGTCAAGGTAGACGAGGCACGTTTGCCATTTCAGGCCGGCTAGGACAGTGTCCATCATTCTTTGAAAGGTTGCGGGAGCGGAACACAAACCGAATGGAAGCACCTTAAATTCGTACAGTCCGTCAGGAGTAATGAATGCGGTCTTCTCTCGATCACGTTCGTCGAATTCGATCTGCCAGTAGCGGCTGCGTAGATCGAGCGATGAAACGTATCGGGCGTGGCGAAGTCGGTCGAACGAGTCATCGATTCGAGGCAATGGGTAGACGTCCTTTTTCGTAATTTTGTTAAGCCTCCTACAGTCGACGCAGAATCTTAGTGCTCCGTCCGTTTTAGCGACCAGCACGACTGGTGACGCCCATGGGCTTGTGGACGGCTGGATCACATCATCGCGGAGCATTTCATCAACTTGCGCCCGAATAGCCTCTCGTTCTTTCGGCGATACTCGGTAGGGGTGTTGGCGGATAGGGCGCTCGGTGGGATCAACTATAATTCGATGTTTGGTTACTGACGTCTGTTTCACTTTGGAAGTGACGGCAAAGCAGTCACGGTAAGTGTCCAGAATTGCTTGAAGGCGGCTTTTCTGGGTAAGTGACAGAGCTGGATTCACGTCAGTTTGAACAGTATGTCCAGTGCTCTCGGGAGGGTTCTCGTTGACCAGCGAAAGGGCGCAATGGGCGGATGGCGCACTGACTTCGTCAAAATAAGCGATAGCTGTACCTTGCGGTAAATGGCGGTATTCGGCACTAAAGTTCATTAAAAGCAGTTCAGTTCGTTTACTTTTCAAGGCGAAGACCCCCCGAGTGACGCAGACTTGTAGGCTCAACAATAAATTCACGTTCGTTTCCGCGAGGCCTTGAAAGGCGGGGGGGTTGTCGCACTGCACTGTAACAAACAAGCTGGTGCGTGGAGGTAGAGTGACATGGTCGTCGCACACTCGGAAAACTGGCCTGTCTGTGTAGTCGTCGCTGTGCTGTCTGTACTCGTCGGAATTTGCGCGGTGAGTGGAAAACGTCACCATGAAGTCACGGAGGTCGATGATTGCGTCGTTGTCTCTAAGAAAATTAAGGCCGAAAATCAGGTCCTTGGAGCACTCTGCTAGCACAACAAAGCAGCACGAGAAAGTTACGTGGTGAATCTCGACGCGAGCGGTGCACACTCCGAGCGGCGTTACCACGTGCCCTCCGGCTGTCCTTATCGGGGCTCCGTGCCAAGGAGTCAGGACTTTTCGCAGAATGGTAGCAAGGCCATGACTCATAGCGCAAAAATCAGCGCAGGTATCTACAAGGGCTGTCGTGTTGTCGTTATCAAACGACGATCGGTATTTCGGCGGAATGTAGCTCATCGTCGACAAAGTGCGGCTTGTCAGGGATCGTCGGGCTGACGGGTCGTTCGTTGCGTCGAATTACGGCGTCGAAGGTAAGCTTCTGTGATCGTCGGGAGGTCGTCGGACTCGTTGGTCGTGCGGTGCGTCGATTGGGGGCGTCGGAGGAAAGCTTCAGCGATCGTCGAAAAGTGGTCGGATTGTTGATCGGAGCGAAGGGTCGGAGGTCGGTATGTGTGATCGAATCGGTGAGCGGAGGATGTTGGTCGTAATGTCCATCGACGGCGGCCCTACCCCCGAGGATCGCCGTCTTCAGTTTTCCCGGTGCGGACTTGGGGACTGCCTGAGGAAAGAACGCCGGCTGGTTGAAAACTGTCTCGGCGGTGGTGACCTGGACTGGCGTCGCTGGAGGGACGCAGGTGGGACGTGGTCGCTGAGGTATTGGTCGATATCCCGAGGTCGTTCGCCATAGCGCGGCCGAGTGGCATCCGGGGAAAATCCGCGCAAGCCCATCCGACGGTATGGGCAGTGGTGCAGAACGTGACCGGCTTCCCCGCAGTGGAAGCACAAAGGCAGATTGTTCGGCGTGCGCCACGCGTGTGCTTTGGGAACGGGTGGTCGAGGTTCAGGCACGCCAGTCGAAACTGGATATTGCGGTGGAGGACGTGCGGGAGGAGCAGGGTTGCAGGGTGCCAATTGTTCAGGCGCAGGGGTACGCAACACGTCGCTGTACGTCATGATCTGTGGCGCAGGCGGCTGGGGTGACGGTACTGATGGAACTGCTTGGCGGAGCTCTTCGCGCACAATATCCGAGATGCCCCCAATACGTGGATGTTGTTCGAGAGAGGGCAGCTTTTGCAGCTCTTCGTGCACGATGCTTCGGATAAGTTCGCGAAGGGCTTCCCTGTCGTTTCCGGCCATTGGCAAGCGGAAGTCTATGGCAGCGATATTTGCTGAGCGATCAAAATGTACAAATCGCTGATTCAAAGCACGCTCGATGCTTGTTGCTTCTTTCGTAAAATCAGCAACAGTACGTGGAGGGTCACGTACAAGGCCAACGAACAACTGCTCCTGGACGCCTTGCATAAGGTAGCTCACCTTCTTTACCTCCGACATGGAGGGATCCGCCCGGTTGAAAAGGCGAATCATTTCTTCCACAAACATGGCGACGCTTTCATTAGGCCGCTGTGCTCTGGACTGTAGAGCGAGTTCGGCCATCTCTTTTCTTGCATCGTTGCCAAATGTTGCGAGCAGCTGCCGCCGGAAATCCTGCCATATGGAAATGGTAGCCTCATGGTTTTCGAACCACATCTTTGCGGAGTCTTCTAGTGCGAAATAAACATTCTGCAATTTTCGCTCCTCGTCCCAGGCATTAAATACAGCGACCCGGTCGTAGCTGGTCAGCCAGTCCTCAACGTCTTCGAACTTAACGCCATGAAACGGTGTGGGCATACGTGGAGTATGGCAGATCAGCTGCTGGGCACTCACGGGAAGCTGAGTGGTCTGAATTGCCGCTGTAGTCATCGTGGTTCGCGGTGGGGAAACAAGAGGACCATACTCGGGTGCTAAGCCTCTCAAGCGACGGCTCGCCTTGTGCACAGGTGTCGTGTCCACGGTGTGTAGATGGGCGTAGGGGGCAGCACGAGGCTCTTCGTACATGGGATCTGCCCAGAGGCTCCACCAAAAATGTCACAGAAGCCAGTGAAACTGGTTCAGCAGGTTTACTTACAAATAAGTAAAAGTACCGGCAAAATCAGGCGCGGAACCGACTGGCAGGCGAGCACCGAGAGCGAAGAAGACGAGTGCGTGCCAATCTCCCGAGCTCGCCACATGGCGGCGCCAGTAGGATAACATTGCGGCAATATGTAGCAAAGAAGCACGCATATTTTCTTCCCTCGCCTCTGAGCCCTGCAAGCTCAAAGATCAAGTGTAGCAGCAACTTCAAACCAAACCTTAATAAACAAATTTGGTCACTAAATTTCACAGCATTTCTCAATGCATATGTCATGTTCTACATGAAAGTATCACAGCGGCAGTGACATTTTGCCTGACATTAAGTGTATTCAGCTGTTTTTCACAGCTGCCCTTTCATGCAGCCTGGGAAACGTGTTCTGTTAGCCTGTGAATATCGAGTTTGCTTCTGAATGTTCAGAGGACTTGACATTAGGACACGAGTGTTTTGCGTGTGGAATAGTTAATTCGACTTGTACCCTTGTGGCCGAATTCACAAACATGTCTCCACTAGACGCTACCTCAGCTCCATAAAGAGAAGCAAACAGTCTTTTCTCTAGTTAAGGTTCAGTTCAGATTCTTGAATGCCTTTCAACATTTCCTCCGACGTTGTACCCTATAGAAATATTTCTCCTCTCCAGGCAGCACAAGTGGCATACGGAGACAAATTCGAGTGGGAGAGCAGGCGCTCTCGAGAGCACTTCGAAAGTGCTCTCAGACAAGCGGGTGCCCTCCGGTGGTAGAGCAGGAGTAGACTCACTGGCTTCCATTGGTAGAGGAGGAGGTCTTTTCCTTCGCTGAGAGCACCTGAATGCACTTCCGGCTGCTCCCTCATCTAAAGCGAGTGTAGAGGAAGTCGCATAACATAAAGCGTTATATCCGCGCCATCTTTTTTTTCTCGAGTCGGTGAGGCTCTAAATGGCGGTTGAAAGCATTGCTCAGGTTTGAGAGTCGCTGCTGGCGTCAAAAGGGCCAAAGGAGGCAGATCGCCGCGCTTTGAGAACAAAGGCTTGCAAAGCAGGCGATTCTGCGCGGAATGTTTGCTTCTCCTCGGGTTGCAACTGCTGCTACTGCGGGCAGGCGGAGAATGCTGGGGAGGGAAGTGCGGTCACAATGGTCGTGGCGCGCTGCTCTCGACACGCAGAGAGCGTTCCCGTGGGAGGACAATTACACGCTCGCTCGGCGTGCTCCTGTACTTCTCTGTACTGCTCGGCGCCTCTGCTCTCGTCCCCCTAACCGAATGGGCCATAAGGCCAAAATTTGGCCCGGAAAGTGCATGCCATTACGTGTAACATGCCCATATTATAATGTAAAGTCCTTGTGAACAGTATCCACAAGCTGCCTCAAGAGTCACAGGCTAGTAGGCTGTGGTGGCCGCTTTTCGATGGAGACTAAAAGCAAGGCGCCCGTGTGCGGTGCGACATCAGTGCACGATAAAGAACTCCAGTTGGTTGAAATTTCTGAAGTCCTCCACTGCAGCATTTCTCATTGCCTGAGTAGCTTCTGGACGTTAAAAAAAGTCACACCCTAGTAAAATATGTTTTGCAGGCTGCATGTACAAGGCAGCTGTGAAAAATGGCTGAAAACAATTCACATCAACCAACATTCACTGCCAGTGACATATGGCTCATGTAGAACAGGATTTAGGCATTGAGAACTGCTCGAACTGCTGTGAACTCTAGTGACCTAGTTGCATATTTGCCCTCTGAGTGCTCAGCGGCGAGCGGTGAGCACATGTGAGGTGCAAAGAAGCATGTTATAGCGCATGCACCCGAGCCAACAAATTTGACTTTCCAGAAGCAAATGCCGCTTCTGTTTCCAAGCAAGCTAGGAGCTATAATTATAAGCGCATTTGAAAAGCCATGCCTTTCACCAACTGCAAATATCTCTTCACAGCTAAAAAGACAGAACTGACCCCCCCCCCCCTTCAGCACTGCATCTAGACATACAGGTATATTTGAGGCAATCAGAAAGCCATTGATGTGTGCAGCACAGGTGTTCCATGGCACAACTGCATCTCCGGTACCTCGCTGTCTTCCTATTTACAATACGACATTCCCCACGATTGCACCACTGTCCACAGTGGTTCCCAGAAATCACTGCACATGCTTCATTTGCTGTTAGCCATCAATTGCTTTCTGCAACTTGGTACTCGGCATGCTCTGAAATGTTGCAAATGTATCTGGTGATGACTTGAAATGTGCCTACACCCCAGTACCGTATTGCGATGATCAACTACATCACTGAAATCTGCAACGGGCGATAGTTATCTATGCTCAACGTCAGCCGCAGAAACTTAGGAGGCTTGTCTTGGTCGTACTTGAAACAATGTTTCAGTATTTTCGAGTCAGTTTGAGGCTCTCAGAGCCAATGCTTCAGAGAGTGGGTCTGTGAATCCTTATTTTATCCACTTTCATGAAAGGCTGGGTATGCAGTAGAATGATGTCTGCACAGTGTGTGAAAGCTGCGATGCCCCATGTCTGCAAGTGGAAGTCTAGGTGTCCCCTTAGTAGTGTCAGTACCACTTATAGATGCTCTGTTTTCTCATGCACTCGAGGAGTAATTCAAGTGGAGCTTCATTTAAAAAAAAAGGGTCTCGAGGACCGCTTGGAGTAAAGGTGTTAGTCAAGGCATGTTTGTGAATATCAGTTAACCTGATCCCTATGCACTGTTTCCACTGCCTCGGTTGGTTAGGGTATTTCTCAAGACCTTATTGGAAGGAAGGCTGAGGGGCCGTCATGAATCCTAACCAAGCTTTTAATAAACTTGGGAGTTGTGCCACTTCTACATGGCATTCTCGATCACCATTGAAAGATTCCGTCATCGCATTGTAAGCTCTTGTACCCCGCTGTTGCAATCGATAATTCGCTGCTGGACTCAAGTAATACTCGTGCACTTTTGGAGATGAGTTATCAACTGTTTTGGTACAAGTTGCAATGACGATATACTTTCCTCACTGTTCTGTGTGCAATTTTGTTTTCCTTCTATGATCATATATGTAGGATTGCATAATCTTTCATTTCAGGTTTGGTTTTATTCCTTAGCTCTGTGTGCTAAACCATATCCTAGAATACACACTTCTATTTCTCAAAGGCCATTTAAATCTCTAGTTTTGCACTGCTCTGTTCACTCTAGTTATTGTAGCTTTCCATGAAGCAGTGCTCAAATGTCTTTGATTGATAGGATATGGTTCAAAGACCCTTGAAATATCTGTTTGACAAAAGTATTAGATTTTGTGATGGACTGATGCTGAACAACCTGTATTCTTGTGTCAGTTCCTCATATTTCTGTAGTTCAGAATCGAACTTTTTGAATTGTTATCAATTATTAATAGAGCACCTACTTACCCCTTTCTCAGAATGTTTTGTAAAGACATGAGTTGAATGTTCGGATTTTGGAATGTAGTCCTGCCTTTTTTTGCATTTTGCAGACGTCGCACAGTGAAAACCTGTATCCAAACTCGAATCCAACAGGCCAAGAGCAGCTGAAGAAGGAAACCTGTATCCAAGCTCGAACCTGGTGGACCGAAAGCAGATGTTTTGTGACCACGGTGTATCAGCCAATAAAGCCATTCCAGTGACCACATATATCTTTTGGAAGCTTGCATTCTCTGCACTTGAGACTCATCTCATGGAGAACATAATTTCTGCAAAACATTTTGTGTCATAACTGTAGCAGACACTGATTGAGGCCTTGCACAAGGCCTAAAGCTGGCATAATAGTATAATGCGCGACACAAATATGAGGTGTGATGCAGGAGCCTTGCAACCATGCAGAGTATCACTATAGCATGTTAGCATTCCCATGCCGAATGTATCTCGTCTGAGATCAGACTAATGTCTTGCACCTTCAGAGTGCACTCATTCCTTGCACTAAGTGAGTGCCCACATCCATGCACTCTGAATGTTGATAGCTATGCACAAATGTTGCCGCACACACACGGGTACAAAAGTCCCCACAGTGTGCAGGCCTTCGCGCCATGAGCACGTCGCACGTTCTCCCACCGTGCATACGTCGCCCGTCCTCGCATCGCACACCCTCGCATCGCACACCCTTGCATCGCACATCCTCGCGTTGCACATCCTTGCATCGTACATCCTCGCATCGCACATCCTCGCATCGCACAACCTCGCGCTGTGCGGGTCGATAACCACGCACAGATACCCACGCAAAGCCTCGCACAATATTTTCAGTAGGGCTGTCCTTCTCTCTTCCTCTCTCATGAGATCAATCATGGTGGCAATTCGTTGACCTCACCCCATTGTTTTGTTGTTTCAGTATGCCATGCAGGGTTTCAGCAGGATTAGTGTTGAACAATGCCAGAGCTGGTTCAGGGCCACTTGCTGCACCTAACCCTTATCCTCCTGCTTTTTTGTCCACACAAGAACTCCTTAGAATGACTTTCCAATCAGTCGGCTGAAGTATGCTCTTGAACGTTCAAGATGCAAGTTGATTAACAATTGAAGCAATTTGTCTAAACCAAGAAAACGGCATATGTTCCGAATATTTATGCAGTTTTTTCTGCGGCGATGCTGTTTCAAGTCATTTTGTTTTTTGAGCATTATGGTTCCATTCTCTCCCATTCATTTCCGATTTTATCATTGCAAAGGAGTGGAAAATTGCCTTCCTGTAACTAAAAAAGGAAGTCTTCAAGGCATGGTCGCCGTTTGTTATCTGTGCACAGCAAAAATGGCTGATGTTCGCTACACGTGGAAACGAAGCTATAGCGATAACTCGACGCGGTCAACTAGGGGTTTCACCTCAAGGTCTCCACATATAGCAGTCTACATCGAACTGACGTGGTATTGTTATCAAAAGTCCTTTCGAAACGGATTGAACAGGTTTAGCCCAGTTCGTGAATGTGCCTTCGTGCAAGACTCAGGCTCCTACCTCCTGAGGGAAGCAACAACTGCTGCCTTGGTAGATCTTGCCGCGTGTCTTCTGCGCGTTTGCTTGGAATTGCTTTCGCACTGCTAGCTGTGCTACTACGCTTATATTTCTGAATCTTTTTGATAAAGAGCACGTGGCTCCTTGATGCTAAGCAGTAAGGATTACAACTAGCGTTAGTCTTTGGTTTTATTTCCTTTTACTGCTTTGCATGTTTGTTATCGGAAATGCTTTCAGTAAAAAAAGAAAAATGCCGCAGGTGACCTCGACGTCAAAACTGCGCGCCGAATCAGACTGTCATGTGATTTCCGCTCCACACATCGTCGCATATTTCATTTCGGTGGTGTCAATCGACATTCAGCCATTCAGAGGCAAACATTCTGAGCCTTACTTACTGTAGTAAAGCCAACTGGCGTGTTCGAAAGTGTGAAGAGAATGATTTCCTATGGCGAAACCAAACGCGACGTTTATTTACTTTTTTTTTCGGTACAAAAACGGAAAGAGGTGCAAGAAACACCCAAAAAGCTCGGAATTTCACCGCGATGACTAATCGGGAATGACCATGTGCGCTCGTAAAGGGAGGCTGGCATTGTGCTAACAAATACGTCCGATTTTTTTCATTGCGGCATTCTAAAAACAGCTGCGATGTGCGTGTGCCGCGATGGATATCAGTACTCTGTTCTGCACGACCGCCCGATACAGACATGCGCTTCATTCCGTCAAACCACCACATGCACTAAAGGTCCGCGAAAGCGTTTACGGTGCATTGCAAAACAATAATAATAATAATAATAATAATAATAATAATAATAATAATAATAAAAACAGACCCCTGGCCTTGAAACCTGAATCCACGGCTTCGAGGCTTACTATTTACGCACAGAGAAGTAGAGAATGGCGGCTGTGCACGCGCATTAGTCCTACTTGGCCCCACTAATGCCACTGCGTGTGCGCTGAAGGAATCCGGTAATTCGGTTTGCATGTAGGCACGCACTTTTCTCTTGTTACAGTGCAGTGAAATGCTCCCAGCTGCCCTCTCGGCGTCACTTTATGTCACGCTGTCTGCAGTCGAAACTTCTCTCCACGCAGCGTAGTACGGTCAACTGTCCCACCTTTGCGAAGATGTCCATAAAAGCTTCGTAAGTGACCAAATACAATTAGATAGACATAAGACGGCTGTTACGTTTCATTACGGTGATTATCGGTGATGACGTTTGGTTTCTGATTATCTATGAGCACATATATGTGAAGTTTATAAGAATGAAAAGCACTGAACCAAAAGCCCTGAACCAATACAGTGTCTATTCTCATTTCAGCTAACGTTCGACATTCAATTCACCAGCCTTGAATTTCTTCGTTGTTTTTGCTTTTTTTCACCTGTACTCCGTATGGGGGCGACGTTGGCCGTTTTGCAGTTGTGTCTCTTGTAGCCGCTGCGAAGCTACATTCAAAACGGTGCTTTCCTAGAGGACAACTACAGACGCACGTGTGCCACTGAAAGCTCTAGGGAATAGAGCACGCACCAACGAAGATGTGAAAGAGACAACCGCTCGATACTGCTGGCCGAAATTATTTCTTGTGGTCCACTGTCCTATTCCTTTTTCGACCAATATTTGAGAGTCGCATGACGCACATAACATCTAACGGTGGATCATACGCATGGTACGCCAGCTAGCGTATCGTGATGTCAAGTGCGAGCATTTTGCCAGCAAACCATGCAGCATAACGAGGCGATATCCGTAGCTCTCGCTGTCAAACACATAGTGTCTAGATTTTGCGAGAAATACCACTGGCTACCAACAGCGCGCACGGATGAAGAACCTCGACCAAGCAACCTGTAATCTGTCAAGGCATGTCTTCATTTTGATAAATTTGCACCTCTGTCGCCAGCCGAAAAACACGCCCGAGACATGTAAATTTACCGGGAGATTCTGGGCATTCAATTTGGTTTTTGCTAGCCGTATGACCTGCTATCCGAACCTGAAGCACCTAGGGAAATATGAATGCGTGAGGGAAACAGTACAGGACCAGAAGTATAATCAGGAAAGCACAAAACAGCGCAAAGCCCCTCAGCGATTGGGCGTGAACGTTAGGGGCTTAGCACTGCAGGCGAGCGTTTACTGTTCGCACACAATGCAGGGGTGCAAGGGTGATTCGGTGACCAGGTTCAGGATCTTCGTGCGCGCGAATAGCCCCCGCATAAACCACAGTGTATGCGCGCAAAACATGTGCACGCACGCAGCGTGCGTGTCATGTATTGTCATCTAAAAAAACTTTCACTCCGTGGTCCTTCCCGAATGAACTGTTTGTTTCCACTTTGAGTGGATGCGTCTCCTTGTGCTAAGAGCCAGTGGTGTCTCGGGCTTTTCGCACCACGTCCTCGATCGAGTGGTGCCTCCAGGTATTCACTCATTCCTTTCACTCCCCTGACACTGCTTTCCTCTAGATCACGAATTGTAGCCTCTGCATCAAGTGAGAGAACTGTCGAAATTCTTCCTCTATGGAATGTTTGAAACCGGATCTGCTGCCGAAAGAAGTTGTTTCGACAGGCAATGAATTTTTGAAAAATGTGACACTCACCTCAAAAACAGCAATGCAAATAGCAACAAGAAAAACGCTTCACAGCACAAAAGTAGTAAAAAGTGGGTTGCAGAAACCTAGAAGTCAGCAGAGCAAAAACCCCTTCACCATGGCAGCCAAATCTGTTTTGGGGGCAGAAGTTTGGTGCAGCGCAGAATACTTCTATGTCCAGCCTGATGTCATGCAAAAACCCGTTGAGCAGAATTCCTTCACTATTGAGAGCCTGGAGGAGGTAGGGGCGGGGGAGGTGTTATGAATGCCACTCATAAACGGAGGAGTTCTTAATCCCATAATTGTGACAAGAAGAGGGGTGCACGAAATGGACGTGGCCATTATTGCCACAATAGACGTCTCCTGCACTGCACCTGATTTCTTCCCCCAAAACAGGCTTAGCCGCCATGGTGAAGGGGTTTTTGCACTGCAGAGAAGCTGACTTCCAGGTTTCTGCAACCCACCTATACCACGGAGAGATGACTGGCTTCAATACTTTGAAGGAGTGTAGTCACGCGTGCCTCTCCTGGTAATTGAATGAACTCACAATTTCGCTGCTTTTACCTAGATGCGCTACCAGCAAATAACTTTTAATGAGCGAATACAGGTGCAAATACTAATTATCACCATGGTTTGTGCTTCTTATTTTAACTTTATTTTCAGTTCAGTCGCTCAGTCCTGTCCGACTCTTCGTGACCATATGGACCATGTCACGCTACGCTTTCTGGTCTCTCACTATCTTCCTAATATCACAAACTTCATCTGCAGTGCAACGAGGATGCCATCTAACCATCGCGTTCGCTGCCTACCCCTTCTCCGGCGACACTCAATCTTTCCCAACATCAAATCTTTCTCCAGCGACTCCTCTCTTCTCATCAGATGACCAAAGTAGCTGTGCTTTAACATTAGAATTTGACCCTCCAATGAGCGGTCACGGTTTATGGTCGACAATATCGACTGATTTGATCTTCTGGCAGTCCAAGGAACTCTCAAGAGTCTTCGCCAGCACCACAATTCAAACGCGTCAATTCTTCGGCGGTCAGCCTTTTTCACAGTCCAACTCTCGCATCCATACATCACAACTGGAAAGACCATAGCACGAGTTATACGGATCTTGGTTGGCAGACTAATGTATCTGCTCTTTACTGGGCGGTCAAGGCTAACCATTGCTCTCTTTTCCAGAAGCAGGCGTCTCCTAATTTCATGGCTGCAGTCTCCTTCCGAGGTAATCTTGGAGCCCAAGAAGAGAAAATCTGTCACCGCTTCCACTTCTTGTCCTTTGATGCTCCAGAACTTGATAGGGCAAGACGCCACGATCTTTGTCTTTTTAATGTTCAGTTTAAGCCCCAGCTTCTCACTCTCTTCTTGTACGCGCATCAAAGTCTCTTGAGTTCCTCTTCACTTTCTGCCATTAAAGTGGTATCAACCGCATATCTAAGGTTGTTGATACGTTTTCCAGCAATCTTCACTCCAGCTGAAGACTCGTCCAGACCGGCCTTCCTCATGATGCACTCTGCATATACGTTAAATAGGCAGGGCGACCGTATGCAGCCTTGCCTCACTCCTTTCTCAATCCGAAACCAATCAGTAAGACCTTGCCCAGTACTGACTGTGGCTTCTTGCCCTTTATACAGGTTCCTGAGGAGACAGATGAGGTGAATTGGAACTCCCATCTCTTGGAGACCTTGCCACAATCTGCTGTGATCTACGCAGTCAAACGCTTTCGCATAATCAATAAAGCAGAAGTAGATGGGTTTCTGGAACTCTCTTGCTTTTTCCATGATCCAGCGAAGGTTGGCAATTTGGTCTCTAGTTCCTCTGCCCTTGCGAAACCCAGCTTGCACGTCCGGAAGCTCCCGATCCACATACTGCTGCAGCCTACCTTGGAGGATTTTCAACACCACCTTGCTAGCATGCGAAATAAGCGCGATCGTGCGGTAGTTGGAACAATCTTTGGCACTGCCTTTCTTTGCAATGGAGATGTAAACTGACCTCCTCCAATCCTGTGGCCCCGGCAGGGTTGTCCAAATCTTCTGACATAATGTATGCAGAATGTTAACAGCGTCATGGTTGAGGTTTTGAAGCAACTCAGCTGGAATGCCATCAATTCCGCTAGCTTTGTTGTTAGCAAGACTGGCTAAGGCCCATTCAACTTCACTCTTCAGAATGCACGGCTCGGGATCAGTAATCACAACCATCTTATGATGGGTTTGCACATTCGGGTCCTTCTTGTACAGTTCTTCTGTGTATTCCTGCCACCTCTTCTTTATCTCTGAGGCTTCAGTGAGGTCCTTGCCTCGTTTGTCCTTTATCACGCCCAGCTTAGCACAGCAGCTTCCTTCGATATCATTGATTGTCTTATACAGCGCTCTTGTGTTCATTAATTGGCTGTTGTCCTCAACTGCTTGGCACTGTATGTTCAGGAAGGCATTCTTATCCCTCCTTGCTATTTTCTGAAAACCCGCATTGAGAACCTTGTATCTTTCTCTTTCCCCCATAACTTTTGCCATCCTCCTTTCCTCAGCTATTTGCAAAGCCTCTTCAGATAAACAGTTTGCTTTCTTGCATTTATTTTGCTTTGGAACTACCTTAGTAGCAACTTCTTGTATTATATCACGAACATCAGTCCACATCTCTTCGGGCTCTTTGTCTTCTAGATCTAATTCTTGAAATCGATTCTTCACTTCCACAGCATATTCTAATGGAATTTGATCCAGATCATACCTGAAAGGCCTTCTAGTTTTCTGCGTTTTCCTCAATCGAAGCTTAATTTTGGCAACGAGAAGCTGATGATCGGTGCCACAATCGGCCCCAGGCCTTGCTTTGTACTGCTTGTATAGCGCTTCTCCATCTCTGCCGGCAAAGAATATAGTCGATCTGATTCCTGTACAGACCCTCGGGCGAAGTCCATGTGTACAGGCGCCTCTTGTGCTGTTGAAAATGAGTATTCGCTATGGTCAGGTTGTTTTCTTGACAAAACTCTACTAGCCTTTGCCCAGCTTCATTTGGCTCACCAAGACCGAACTTGCCTGTAATTCCGGATATTTCTTCACTCCCGACCTTAGCATTCAAGTCTCCTATGAATCCAAGAGAAGGAATGGAGTCGCTCTCATAGTAAACAGAAGAATGGGCAAAGCAGTGCTTGGGCACAACCCCATAAACGACTGAATGATTTCACTTCGGATCCAAGGTCACCCTTTCAACATAACAGTTATTCAAGTCTATGCACCGACCACTACTGCTGAGGAAGCTGACGTTGATTGATTTTATGCGGACCTACAATGCCTTTTAGACCACACCCCATCATCAGACGTCATTTTTCTCATAGGAGACTGGAACTTTATTTTACAGTAATACAATATTAAAAGGAAGCCGACTCAAACAAGGCTCACATTGTTGAGTATGGCGGCCATCTCGATTGAATGCCGTGTAGGTGAAAAATTGATCATATTTGAAGGCTCAGTATAATCGTGCTAATTGTATAAAGCGCAATTTACGCTTATAAAGACCAAGAACCACCATTCTAGTTTGGCCATGCATGATTCCTAGGCTGCCGAATGAGCGGTTTTTCTGGTCAAGCTATGCGATATGAGGCAGTATTACGAAAATCTTCAAATTGGAAAGGCAATAAAAAACGAACTAGCGAATAAATTTTGATGAAACTTCGTACATTGAACTATCATAATGTGCGCCTGAAGTGGTAAACATTTTCTTGCTGTGCACGTTGATAAAGCGCAGATATTCGTGCCCAAAATATCCAAACTTTACCATGTTTAAAAGGCTGCCGATCAAATACTGATTAAAATAAAACAATATGCGTTATTCAACCCAAGATAAATACCAATTCTATGTGTAGGCCAAAGGAAACTGTCCTAAGTGCAGCAGTTGATCCAGAAAATAATCCGAAGTAGGGTATATCAACGACGCTACCGAATTTGTCATCTGCAATACCACCTCTTATGCAGTTGATAACGCTGGCACACTAAAGCAGTACACATCATTTGACAGAGCGTATATCTAGCTTTTGAATGATGCCTACATTGGGATGTTCGAAAAAGAACAACGCGCAGAATGCTCACGAAAACATTGCCTAAAATGGCACATTCGCGCTGCCGGAGTGGGACCCCCGACAGCCGGCGCAGTCGTCTGAGTCCATACCGAAAGTGTTCTCTTCATTTTCTCCCCATACCACCCCCCCCCCCCCCCCCCGCTTTTCTTCTCCCCTGCCATCTCCTTTTTTTACTAATCTGCTTGCCCCCTCTTTCCGGGCCTTCAGAATCTTCACTCTCCTCGCATTTTCTTGGTTTGGCCGTCCGCCCGTACTCATGTTTTGTCCTCTCCCTCTTTCCTAGCATTCAACAGATCCCCCATGGCCGTCTTTCTTCTCCTCTTTTTTTTTTGGTGGTCCTTCTTTCCTGCGTCTGTACAACTTTCAAACCTTTAAAACTGAAACACAAGCAATGTAACCACAGTCTTGAAAAAGACTGGACCCCGGTCGAAACGTCGACGAAGAATAAATGAAGTGTTAATGATCTTCGCTAT
>JAJIZL010053854.1:0-21753 GCA_023969395.1 Amblyomma maculatum | reverse complement strand
TAGACAGCGATATATGTAGTATCACAATAAATCACTCCTTTCTTCTCGATTTGTCAACCAAAATATTACGCCGTTATTCCTACGGCCAGCACAGCCCGGCGTGCACGGGAATAAGGGAATGACCACTCCAACTTGCTTATTTCTAAAGGTCTTAAAAGGCCATGAAAAGAGTTATTGAGGGGAGCCCCGACTAGGCTTATGCAGACTGAAAGCTTTGTTTTTTGAGGCGTAAATCAAAACATATATACGCCTAGCAATATTAAGCTTTTGGCTTTTTGTCAGGTCCAAAGTAGAATAGGCTTCTGAAATTTTGGACCCGCACACCAAGAAAGATATCTATCAACTAGAGCTCATCCAGAGGAAGGCGGTACGTTCCATCTTCTGACTTCCCAACGCAGCTCATGAAAGACAACATTCCGTTGCTTCGTACGCGCAGAAAACTAAACCGTATTTCTTTCCTGCATAAAATTATCTCAGGTAGGCTTAGCATTTCTCCCGCTTCATTCCTCAGGCACTCCACTGATCTAACGACCCGCCATAGTAGGGAGCACACCTTACAGTCTCCTTTTGCTAAAACTAACGCATTTCAGCACAATTTCTTTCCTCAAAAAATAGCAGATTGGAACGCACTCCCTGAATTAAGATTTAACTCTCCTAACGTGGAACAGGTGCTAAAATTATTTTTGTTTTACTGAAAGAGCAGCGCCTATCCTAAATTTAATTTTTAAGCATGCATATTTCTGTTTGTCTTTGCTGCCTCATCTTTTGAGATTCATTTTTGCTGTGTGTCACATTAAATTGTTTCCCGTAGTGTTGTGATTTGTTTTCCATGCCCCTCCTGCTTGGGCCAACTCTGGCCTGCAGTATTGTGAAATACATAAATTACACATGGGTAGCTTGAAGTATCGCTGGTGCAGCGTAGGCGAAGCTGCTGCATTATTGGGACACTGAGTCCCTATATTGTACTGTAGCCAGTGGGCTAGGCCGGCCGCTCTTTGAGTTTTTATTACGTTATATAAATACTTGTATACAGCCTTCGATTTCCATCCCGAAGAGACTCCTGCCTCCTTTTTTCATCACCATCCATCACCATCGAACGACTTCACTGATGCGTTAAAATAAAGATAGTTTTACTAATGGATTTGACCAACTCCCCCAACATTTCGGTGGTTTATCCCCAAAATTGCTTTTGGGGAATTAGAAACATTAGGTGAAGCACGTTCAAAACCAACTTGGGACGCTTTTAACAGACATAGTCCGCTCTTGAAATTTCCGTGTCCCATCCCCAAAAGCAGCTCAGTAAGTTGTTAAGCCTGAATGAACAGTCGAGACATGAACGAAGCATTAGCAAAATACCAACCTCACTATCACTCACTGGACACCGTTCTATCGGCATTGTCAGTAGTAAAAGAGTTTGTCATAAGCTAGGCGTACAATTACGTTGTCATGAGCGAGGTTGCCAGCTCTGTTGCCGTTGCGCAGTAGTATATCTAACACACCACCTGGTTAAACACCTGCCACTTAGTGTGTGCAATAAGGATCCGACAATTTGCCATCTGCCTACGCTAAGCCAACTTTGAATCCTAACCGTTCCGCTGCAATTGCCTGTGGATTGAAGTGTCAGGTATAGGTGCGCTGGGTGTCTTGGATAGGCCACAATAGTTTTTTTGCACATGCCTTATTGTGCCAGTTAACTACATGTTTTCATGAGAACTGCTTAAAGAACAGTGTTTATTTTGCCATTATCCTATAATTGTTTGACGGCTGTGTTGCGGAGAAACCGCGCACAAAACTTGCTTACTGCTCACTCATTTATCTCATAAAAAGCCTGTCAACAATACCTACTTAGTTCATCTACGCATGATGCGAAAGAGAAGGAGTAAAACTCTTTTAATGCACAGTTTCCACCAAGAGGCAGTAGCGCCGTTCTCGGGCAGAGTTAGAGGGAAGTGCCACGTCACATGAAGCACCGAGGCGAACTTACCGGTTTCCGGTAGCACAGCGAGATGGCATCCTGACAACCTTTTGCTGGAAGCTCCTGTCGTCGCAGACTACTCTGGGTTTGTACTATGCCCTGCCGAAGCGCTTGAGTGCCAGGTAAGAGACAAAGGGAACCTAGTATGCGAGCTTTCTCCACAGTTGCCCAGCAAAGGAGTCTTCGCGTGATGCAGTAGAGTTTACCAAACTGCTATTATAATAATATTGTAAGGTAACGCGAAGGTCGGACTTGGGGAATCAGGCTTTATTACAGACCTGAAGCCTTGGTCGCACACTGCAGCCAAACACACTCCGCGATGACGATGGGTATCTACAAGAGGGAGCAGGATGAAGATGAAGCAGCACGTTCAGCAGTGTGGAAGATGAAGCGCCACACAGTGCTCACACTATTTCGCCCGCGCAGTTCAAGCGGCCAGCCTGGCCGCAATTAGTCCGCAGGAATGCGCCGAACAAAAGGTTTCATACGTGAAACGTGGACAACTTCAGTGCCACGGTAACGACAGTCCGGAGGAGGGTAAACAGGGGAGACGCGATAGTTGACCGGGGAGGTTTTTGCAAGAACTGTGTAAGGACCAATGTAACGGTGCTGTAACTTGTCACAAAGGCCAGGAGTGCGTAATGGGGTCCAAAGTAACACCTCGTCGCCGGGACGGAACGAAACTTGGCGATGGGTTGCATCATAGCGGTACTTGCGGTCTTCCTGGCTAGCTTCCGTGTTGACGCGAGCAAGCCGGCGTGATTTGGCCACTCGGGAAAGGAACTGGTCAGGAAGAGAGGATGAGGAACTGGCATGTGTAGAAAGAAAAGAGGCGTCAAGAAAGGTAGCGGGAGAACGGCCGTAAACGAGGAAAAACGGGGTGTAACCTGTGGTCCGCTGTACAGCCGTATTGTAGGCGAACGTAACAAAAGGAAGTATTACGTCCCAGTTTCGGTGGTCCTGGTCGACATACATAGACAACATGTCAGAAAGCGTGCGGTGGAACCGCTCAGTCAACCCATTGGTCTGCGGGTGATAGCTGGAGGTCAATTTGTGATGTGTGGTTGAGGCTTCAATAACTTCGGCTACAATCTTCGACAGAAATGTCCGACCACGATCGCTGAGAAGCACTTGAGGGGCCCCATGGCGCAGTACGAGCGATTCCAAAAAGAAGGTCGCGACCTCATGTGCTGAGCCATTAGGCAGGGAAGCGGTCTCAGCGTAGCGTGTTAGGTGGTCGACGGCGGTGACGATCCAGCGATTACCTCGTGCGGACAATGGAAGTGGCCCGTATAAGTCTATGCCAACAACGGCAAAAGGAGTAGCAGGGCAAGGTAGCGGCTGTAGTAGGCCAGCAGGAGGAGAAGTGGGCCGTTTGCGGCGCTGACATGGCAGACAAGAGGCGACGTATTTTGCCACACTTGAGGCGAGGCCTGGCCAGAAGAAACGGGCTTTCACGCGGTGGTAAGTTTTATGAAAGCCTAAGTGACCGGCTGTAGCATCATCGTGGAAAGCCGCCAGGATACGGGTGCGAAGCGCTCTCGGAATAACGGGGACCCAACGGGTGCCTTCGGAGCAATAAATATAACGGGAGAGCACGCCGTTGTCAAGTTTGAACTTTTGGAGTTGCCTGCGCATCCTAGCGGTAGGAGGGTGAGAAGCACCGGTGAGAAGGTTGATTAGGGAAATACAGTAGGGATCTGCTCGCTGGTTTGAAATAATGGCGTAGCGATCTGGAGCAGCGGCAAGAGTAGCACAGGTTAAGGTTGGGGCTCTGGACGACATTGGGACGTCGAGGGTGCACGCAGGAAGGCTCGAGGAAGCACTAGGTGGCGATTCTGATAGCGGGCAGCGGGAAAGAGCATCGGCATCTCGATGTTTGCGTCCCGATTTGAATATGACATCAAAGTGGTACTCCTGCAAACGCAGAATCCAACGGCCCAGGCGTCCAGTCAAATTTTTGAGGGTTGATAACCAGCACAGAGCGTGGTGATCGGTAACGATCGTGAAATGGCAGCCGTAGAGGTAGGGGCGGAATTTCTGAACTGCCCAAACGACGGCTAGGCACTCTTGCTCAGTGATGGTGTAGTTGCGTTCCGCTAGTGTTAGAGTTCGACTGGCAAACGCAATTACCTTTTCCCGAGAAGCGGTATCACGTTGCAGAAGTATGGCGCCGATACCGAGGCTGCTGGCATCGGTGTGAAGAATGGTGGCAGCAGTGTCGTCGAAGTGAGCGAGAACAGGGTCCGAAGTGAGGGCATTCTTTAGGGTTTGGAAAGCTTTTTCGCATTCTTCGGACCAATTGAAAGTAGTACGGTCTGTAAGGAGGCGGTGCAGCGGTGCAGCAATGGTAGCGAAATTTCGAATGAAACGGCGAAAGTACGAAGACAGGCCAAGGAAACTGCGTAGTTCCTTAGTCCGCTGAGGGCGTGCAAAGTTCAAAACTGCAGCAAGCTTGTCAGGGTCGGGTCGAATGCCATCGCGGCTGACGAGGTGGCCCAGGATCTTGATTTCTTTCTTGGCGAAATTACACTTTTTTGTGTTCAGCTGGAGACCGGCGGATGCCAGGCACGTTAATACTTGATCAAGGCGGCATAAATGATCAGAAAAAGTCGCAGAGAAAATAACTATGTCGTCCAGGTAGCACAAGCATGTTTTCCACTTAAGTCCTCTAAGAACAGTGTCAATCATGCGCTCAAACGTAGCGGGGGCATTACAAAGTCCAAAAGGCATGACATTGAATTCGTAAAGCCCATCGGGAGTAGCGAATGCTGTTTTTTCTTTGTCGGCTTCGTGCATCGGTATCTGCCAGTAACCGGAACGCAAATCCAAAGTGGAGAAGTATTCGGCGCCCTGAAGACAGTCGAGGGAGTCGTCAATTCGTGGCATAGGGTAAACATCTTTTCGAGTGACTTTGTTAAGTGCGCGGTAATCAACGCAAAAACGCACGGACCCATCCTTTTTTTTGACCAAGACGACCGGAGATGACCAGGGGCTAGCTGATGGCCGAATAATGTCTCGCCGGAGCATATCATTCACATTATCTTCTATGATTTTACGTTCTGATAAGGAAACACGGTAAGGGCGGCGGCTAACAATAGAAGTACCTTCTGTAATAATGCGGTGCTGTGCAGAAGACGTTCGGCCCAAGGTCGGAGAAGTGACATCAAAGGAGGCTTGGTGTTTTCGAAGTAATTCCTGCAAAGCTTGGCGGTGAGTCGCAGGAAGGTCAGGATTGATGGTGCCAAAGAGAACACAGAGAGAAGCATCGGAAGAAGCTGCTGGTGAGGAAGAGGGGGCGGTAAGGGTGGTGAGGGACACCGGGTGAATGTCCAGGACACAAGGAAAACATGTCCCTTTAGTCAGCACAATGGGCTCTGGGGAAGTGTTCGAAGCAGCGACAAGCGCTGTGCCATGCTCAAACCGAACAAGACTTGGTGGTAGCGCGATTCCGCGGGTCAGATGGCGATCAGAAGGCACGATTAGCACATCTCCGTTATCAATGTCAGCAGAAGTAAGCGCGACAAGTTGTTCGCATCCAGGGGGCAACACTGAGTTAGTAGCGGCAAGCAGGCGATAACGGGGCCCGGGATGTTCAGAAGACGGATCGCTCTCGTTCATGTAAATGATCCTGTCGCGACACGAAATGCTGGCTGATGCGGCAGACAGAAAATCCCAGCCTAAAATAATTGGGTGAGCGCACGGTGACATCACGGCAAATTGTACATGGTGGCGGACACCGTCAACAAAAACTCGCACAGTACACTTAGCAGAAGGCCGAATTATTGCACCATTAGCTCCACGGAGTTCAGGTCCATCATAAGGCGTTTTCACTTTTCGCAAGCGGGAGCACAAGTCAGTGTGTATCACAGAAACAGCGGCGCCCGTGTCAACCAAAGCTTCAACAGATAATCCTTCAACCCGCACTAAAATAATATTCCAGGGACGTTCCGGAGGATTTTTGGGATGGCCGAAGAGTGCAGTTTTCCCTCCTAAAACTGCAGTGGTCAGTTTTCCGACAGGCGGGGGGTCGTCAGAGAAGCTTGACGGAGAGGCGAGGCTGAGCGGCGAAAAGGCGAAAGAGAACGGCGTCTTGAAGGCCTGTAACCAGCAGGCGGAGCGGGGCTTTCTGGCGGGGGTGATGAACGTCGGGGATAATCGGGGAATGAACGGTGGTTAGAGCCGGAAAAGCGAGGAGGGTAGTCTGCTTCAAATGATTCGTAGCCGCGGCGTTCATTCTGGAGCCTGCGACGGCAGAAGCGGGAAATATGGCCTCGGTACCCGCAGTAATAACACACAGGGCGGGCTGGGCGCCAGTTGGGGTAGTATGTCGGCGCTGCGGCAGGTGGTGCCAATGCAGCGACATGAGCAGTGGTAGGCGCCGGTGGCGTAGGCGCTCCAACTGCGGGCGGCAAGGACGTGATCTGGGCGTACGTTGGCACCTGACAAATGGTAGGAGCGACCGATGTTGGCGGGGAATAGGTCATTGAGGCCAGCTCTTCTTTAACAATGCCACGCAGGCCGGCACTTGAATTATGTGGCTCAGATGCAGGGCGGCACAAATTACCTTGAGCCGAGAGCTCTTCACGAATTAATTCGCGAATAAGCACACGGAGGTCAGCTTCGGCAGTGAAACCAAATGAAGTGGGATCAGGCTGCAGGCGTATTGACTGTAGTTCGTCAAGGCGTTGACAAGTGGATATGATGGCATCGATTGTGGTAGGGTTCTGCACGGCCAGGGCGTTGTAGGCGAGTGGCCCAATACCTTTAAGGACGTGCCGAACCCGCTCGGCCTCTGGCATTGTGTCATTGATGCGCCGACAAAGTGAAAGTACATCTTCTATATAAGAGGTGTAGGTCTCATTAGGCCGCTGAAGTCGGGCTTCTAGCTTCTTCTTGGCGGACTCCGTGCGAACAGTAGGAGCGCAGAAAATCTGGCGTAACTTTTGTTTAAAGGTAGCCCAGTCCGGAATCGTCGACTCATGATTTAGAAACCACGTTTTGGCCACATCCGTCAAATAAAAGGACACATTAATTAATTTAAGAGAATCGTCCCATCGGTTGAAAGCACTGACCCGGTCGTAGCTGTCGAGCCAGTCATCAGCGTCGTCGCCGCGGAGACCGGCGAACATCTGCGGGTCGCGCTGACGGCTACTGACAGTCCAAGTGGCAAGGGGAGCTGGAGTCGAGTTGGTAGCAGCCGGAATAGCGGAGTGGCCTTCTTGTGTCATGACGATGGTGGTCGGGGTCAAACGGCGGCCAGAACGAAGCTCCAGGTGGATGCAGGTGACGAAGCAGCGGGGAAATCAAGGCGCACCTCCACCACGTGTAAGGTAACGCGAAGGTCGGCCTTGGGGAATCAGGCTTTATTACAGACCTGAAGCCTTGGTCGCACACTGCAGCCAAACACACTCCGCGATGACGATGGGTATCTACAAGAGGGAGCAGGATGAAGATGAAGCAGCACGTTCAGCAGTGTGGAAGATGAAGCGCCACACAGTGCTCACAATATACAGACAGGGTGTCTCGGAGTTAACGTCACTGAATAACCACGTTTTAACATCAGTGGCGTTTCGTTCAACGACCGGTGGCGGCCTCATATAAAAAGCTACATGACCATTTTGTCACGCAACGTAGGCACTCCTTTTTTTGTTCCTCATGTACCATCCGTCCCAAATTTCAAACTTTTATCCGCAGCACATTCGTCTCAAATCGAAGTTGTCAGAAATTCGATAGGAAAATAGGCATATTTGCATTCTATGACGCAGTGCTCATGTTCACTGCCACTATCACCCATACTCACCTGGTTTCTTACCCAGTGGTTTTCCCACCGGTCGAGCCTTGGACAGTGAACCTAAATATCAAATGTAATTTGTCAAGAAAACTTACCAGCCCCTCTCTCACTCTGTGCCCTGGATTAACGTCATAGTGTTGGGCTACCAGCTGAAAAAGATTAGGTTAAATTCGGATCAGCTGACCAGTCTATGATGTCCAGCCCAAATAAGCGAGCCAAACTTTACCTGGACGTTATTAGTCATACGATGACTTTTTTTACAAATTTTGTGTTTGTGTGCCTGACGCACATTCTTTCGTTTTCTGCTTTTTTATGCAATACCATCCACTTTAGTGCAACGTTTCTTTTCAGGTTTATTTTACCGTTCCCTTAAAGGATCGAGAGTTTACGAAAGTTTACAAGTGGTTCTAAAGTCACTCTAAGAGTTCACACGGCATGGGAGCCAATAAATCACATCTCTGCTAAAACAATTGCGTAATTACTAGAAAGTAGAGATCAAACATGGGCTCCCTGTTGTCTCCTGTGCCGGTAAAGGAGCGTACTGCCTCTGTACTACGCAAAAAAAATGCGATAAACAGAAGGCAATGAGCTTAGCAAAGAACCGGATAAATAAAAAAACAAGGACTGCCCAGGAAAGATAATCCTTCACAAAAAAAGGCTATATCTGATTATCAATGCGTTCTCGCAGTTACTATTAAACTTTTCCCAGCCTCAGTGTTTCTAGAGACTGCAAAATAAGTATCTCCACTTACGTCTTGGCACTCTCTTCTGTCGGTACAACGCTCTGACTGATGTGACATGGGATGAATTGGTTCGATCCCGCATGAGCCTCACAGAAGCTTCTGCTCTGCGACTCGCTAAGTCATCGTTCAGTCACAGACCCAAAACATACATTTAAATTACCTGGTGAAAATGAAAGCAACATTAAAATTACTCCCGTTCACTACCGGCTCCTCTTTCACTCTTTCCACTTTCACTCCCACCCTCATCCCTTCCCTTACGGCGCGGTTCAGGTGTCCACATAGCAAGTGTGATAGATTCTGTGCCTTTCCCTTCCTGGGAACCAATTAATATAATTATAATTATTATTATTATTAAATTTGCAGCCGCCACACACGGACTGCTGTCCATATCCATCGCTTACCTCGCATTATCTAGGAAATCTATAGTGCACGTTAGTGACGATTTGTTTTTATCGGTACAGTATAAACGGGAGGATAGTAATGAAAGTATAACGAGCTTTATTGTAGGGCGAGCTAGATTACTAGGGCTAGGTCAAGGCAGCCGCTTGCAAATCCTGGCTCGATCATCTGGTGCTCGCGTCTCTTGCCGTCGCGCTAGCGCTAGGCCATTTTCTTTGCAATCACTCCCCAGGAAAAGAGGGAGCGATCCTGGCGACATAAGGGAACAAGAAAACGTCTGGATCGTAGTAGGGTTTTAACCAAGAGACACCGACAGTCTCACGCCCATGTCGTCGAAGGTCTGGAGAAGGCCTAGCGGCCTCAACAATGTAGTTGACGGGCTAGGTACGCTAAAGGACGCAGTAGGGTTCTTGATATTTCAGCACCAGCTTGAAGGAGAGGCCAGGTAGCCAAACACGGACTTGCAGAAAAAAGCTCTCAGCGGCGTGAGCAGCGCCAAAACGATTTTTCTGTCGGCCCTGTTCGGAAGACATGAACGAACGGGCGGGTTGGGTTCCCTGTCCTTCTCAGCGTAGCGAGAGGCTTCAGATATGGGGGTGGCTTCAGAATTGAATGGGTAAGTAAGTATGGTTTCGAGTGGTCAAAATGCCTCAATTCCAGTAGTATATGGGGAAAACTGGCGAGAACCCCGCAATGTTCTGCCTAGCGGCGTTGCATGCATAAGTGACGAAGGGTAGGAATCAAGTAGAACGAGAGGACGAAGATGGCTTACACGGTATGGAAGAGGATGGCCAAGTGCCTGGGCGTCCGGGCGCCGGGGGCGGGAAGCCTCAGTTGGTAGGTCGAGCAAACGTTTCGACAAGTGTACTTGTCTTCGTCTGAGCGGCGAATTGCACGAGGCGTCGAGCATGCGGCGTTGACAATGCCAACGAAGACAAGTCGATTTGTCGAAACGTTGCTCGACCTGCGACCTGAGGTTCTCCCCCCCCCCCTTGTGCCATTTTTCAATGCTCTTTCATGAAGGGTAGCAATGTGTCTCAGTTGGAATGGTCGACAGCCACGTGCATTGATAACATCTCGCCTAGTGTTTGGTGGAATCTTTCGGTCTGCTGTGATAGGCCATAGTAGTGCGATGAGCGATGTTACATTGCTGCAGGTGGGACAACGCCACTTCAGATAAAAATACACGACCACGGTCGCTCAACATTTGCCGCGGCGCTCCGTGACGAAGGAAGAAGTGGTGTAAGATGAGTGATGATGAGATCTTTCGACGTACAAGTAGGTATACCGGCAGTTTCGGCGTAGTGGGTCAGATGTCCTAATACTACAATGACCCAGCGGTTTCTGGCTGCAATGTAGCGAGCCGTAGAGGTCAATGCTTACTCGGTCGAAGGCCTGGATGGGAAAGAGAGAGGCTGCTTGCAGCCGGTGAATGGCGATGGGCGAGCTTGTGGCGTTGACAATAAAGGCATGAGCGGACGAACTCGCAAAAATAGGGGCCCATTCCGCGCCAATATTAACTTAGGCGAAGCTAAGTATAAGTTTTGAATAACCCAGCGTGAGTGGCTTGCGGGTCAGTGTGAAATGAAGCGCAAGTTTCTAATCGTAAGTGTCGAGGAATGACAAGCAGCTATTTCCGGCCAGAAGAAAGATAATTTCGGTGATATAAGAGGCCATCGCGAATTGTGAAGTGAGCTTCCTGGCTGCGAATCGCATGAGGCGTCGAAATGGGCGAAGGGTGCGAAAGAAAGGTGAGAAGGGAAGCGCTCCAGGGATCTCTGTGCTGCTCGACTGCCATGTTGGCCAATGACAAGAACTGCACTCGACGGGGAATTGCAGGGGTAGAGGGGAGTGAGACAATGCATCAGCGTCGTTATGCTTCCTTCCAGATCGATACGCAACGAGAATATTATATTCTTGCAGCCGTAAGGTCCAGCGAGTGAGGCGGCCAGTGGGATCTTTAAGGGAGGACAGCCAGCACAGGGAATGGTGGTCCGTAACGACTTCGATGGGTCGGCCGTACACTTAAGCGCGGAATTTCACTATCACCGAAACTGTGGCTAGACACTGCTTCTCATTAACTGAGTAGTTTAGCTCCGACTTCGTCAAGTTGCAGCTCGCATAGGCAAAAGCGTAGTCAACACACCCGGATTTACATTGCACTAGCATAGTAGCCATACCTTTTGCCGCTGGCATCAGTGCGGATCTCAGTGGAAGTATCAGCGTCGAAATGCCGCAATAAGAGCGGTGAGGTAAGCAGTCAGCGGAGAGTGCTGAAAGCTTGGTCACATGCGGAACACCAGCCGGAGAGGCCGTTGCTTCCACGAAGGAGGGTTGTAAATGGTGCGACGATGGAAGGAAAATAGCGGATAAAGCGTCAGAAGAGCAGAGGCCTATGAAACTTCGGAGTTCCTCCATCGTGGAGGGTTTCGAGAACGCAGTGAAAGAACGAAGTTTAGCTGGGTCGGGGAGCACACCGTCTTTAGTACCGACATGGCCCGAAATTGACAATTGGCATGCGGCAAAGGGACATTTTTTAAATTTAGTTGTAGGCCAGCTCTTACATATGCTAATCAGAAATGAAAACATAGGGCTCTGAAAGTGTGCAGTTAAGAAGGAAATAATATATATTCACTTAGTGATGTATACATTTCCTCATTTGAGAAAGTCAATGTATTTCCACATTAGCTCCTACCCAAAAATACTGTTGCGTTTTCCAAGCACAAAACTTCATGTGTGATCTCAAAGGAAAGTCTGCTGCGGACCTGATGTTAAAACACATCTAATCTTGAATCTCCTTTGAGTGGTTGATGACTCATCAAAAACACATTACGTGGGTAACAGAAATTCAATATCTATTTTTGTAAGGGAGCTGTAGTTATGCATTCCAACACATGCTTCAATCGAGCGAGATGCATCGTTAACTTTGGCGAGAAAACTACAATGTCGTCCAAGTAGCACAAGCAGAATTGCCACTTGAGGCCGCTCAATATGGTTTCCAGGATGCGCTCGAAAGGGGCAGGTGCATTACACAGTCCGAAAGATAAGACACTGAATTCGTACACTCCGTCTGGCATCACGAAAGCTGTGTCAAAACACTGGCGGTGGATATCGGTCTATTTCAGCCTACGTAAGCGGCGCTGCGACAGGATGCGCAGCAACAGGAGGCGCTGTAACATTGGCACAGCAACGGGAGGCACTGCAATGAGAGGCGGGTGACAAACTGATGGCATGGCCTCGGAAACTTGCTCCCGGATCTTGCTTTGAAATGTCGGAGACAGATTTGATGGTAAACTCAGAACAGAGGGAAGCAGCGACAGCTGTCGAGTGATCTCCTCACGAAGAAAGTGCTGGATCTCGATCTTGAGAGAACTGTTGACTGCTGCTGTCACGTGGACGTTGAGAGTGCCAGTCGGTGCAGAGGTCAACCGAGAGAAGGCTCGCCCTCGGCGCAACTCGTCATAACTCGGGCACAGGTTGACGATCTCGCTTACAGCGGTGGGGCTCTTGGCCAAAAGCATGTGAAAGTCTCGTCCTCAATGCCCTTGAGCACATGCTTGATGTGGTCAGCCTTCGTCATCGATGTACTGGCGCGCTTGCAAAGGTCGAGGACGTTTTCGATATGATTGGTGGAGATTTCACTAACCTGCTGAGAGCAAGAGCAAAGACGCTGCTCAGTGCGAAGTTTTCCCACGGCCGGATGCCAGATGTCAATAAAGACGGTCTTGAAAGCGGACTAGGTTGCGAAGTCCAATCCATGGTTTTCGAACCTGAGGTTCGCACCATTTGTCAAGTAGAAGACTACAATTGTCAGCTTCATGCTGTGGTCCCCCCGGTTCGGAGCGCTTTCCTGGTCGGAGGAGGACAGCCGGTCCTCCACATCATGGTCGTCCGTGCCACTGAAAATGGCAGGGTCCCGTTGACGAAGCGCGCAGGGGCAGGTTGCGGGTGGCGGCGAAGAAGCGGTTGGTTGGACGGCCTTAGATGGCATCATGTTGCCAAGGGTACGACTGCGTAGCTTCTGGAGCAGTCCTCGCACACTGCACCAAAATTATAAGCAGCTTTAGTGTGGGACGAGCTCGCTTACTAGGGCTACGTCAAGGTGGCCGCTTGCAGGTCCTGGCTTGATCACCTAGTGCTCGCGTCTCTTGCCGGCGCGCTGGTACCAGGTCATCTTCTTTACAGAAGATTATTTGTTTGCGACAGTATTATCCGAGCCAAATCACTTTGGTTTGAATGTCAAAACGAAAAACTCCGAATTTGCCCTCGTCACAAAACTTAATATATCAACCTGCACCATGGAGAAGTGTGCCTGCTTCACGAGGCAGTAAGTTCATGCCATTCCTGTGAATTGTTTTTGTGAGATAACGGAGGGTGGTCTAGTATGAATATGCTCGTCAATTATTTACATAGAGAAATACTAGAAGACAGGAAATATTTTCATCTTTATATTTTTTCCTTCAGTTTATGCATGGCGCAAAAAGTTTCTCAATTCTACGCAGCGGCTCCAACCTTCGGGGTGGACTGAATCGTAAGCAAAATCTCTCATGAAGTGGGACATAGCGGCTTTCTCACCAGTCAGTGTGTGTCCGTACAAAGTAATTCAGACCCTTGCGGACAGACAGACACGGACATTGAACACTGCATTGCGCCACTCAAAGGTGTCAAGGCTTTCCTGCTTCTGACAAAGCCTGTTTCTGACGTCCAACGTGCCACAGTTCGGCTGCAGAGTAGATTCCACTGCTGTAACGGCGTCATGGCTAGGCTTTTTGCGTATCACGTGCGTACTTCTCGCTGAAAAATTTGAATCAACGCGACACCAATATTGAAATGAAAAGCATTGTGCTCAATGCTTTGTAAAATAACGATACTGTGCTGTAAGTATGGCAATCCTATTTACAATACACCTGTACTAGGCCGCCAACGCTAAAAGTTTGCGCAGGAGCTCAGGACGTGATTTGTGCGTCGCATCTGTGTGTCGAATCTGTGGGCTGATGTGTCACTCGCAAATAATGGACGCGTGAGAAGGGAGATTCAGAAGGAAAACGATTGATGCGGAGAGGTAACGAATAAAGGTTATGAACATATTTTATTGACTAATTATGAAGATTAATAATGACTGAAAATGACTTGTTTTGACCAATATCTCAAACTAGGAGTAGTAATGACCGCAACTGATTGGGCATAGTAAAAAGGCTTGGCAGTGAGAGGTGATGACTACAATGAATAGGCATGGCTATCATGACTGCGAAACTACCAATATGTCAAACAATGATTTCAAATGACCGCCCTGATTGGAAATTAGTAAAACTATTTTGCTGTGGGTGATAATGTTTGCAATGAATAGGCATGACTCATCATGAATAGAAAACTAAGCTTTCAATGATAAGGCAATCGCCGTTTTCCGCTTAAGAGACCCCATTTTTACCACAGTGCTCATATATAGTACTAATATCTTCCTTAATTGAAGGTCTATACGCTGAACCCCATTGTGGTTCGCCTTTCTGTACATGAGTAACGCTATGGGTAGTAATGTCAACAACTATAGGGTCCGTGTTGACACGTTTATACCTTTTCGACGATGAATGCGAAGACAATCTCGGCGCAGTGCAGGACGTAACTTCATAAACTGCGCAATGACCAGGCATTCGCGTTTTCCACATAAGAGACCTAATTTTTACCACATTGCTGTTATATTGCACTAATATCTTCTTCAATTGAACTACTATACGTGCCACCCCAATGTGGTTCGCCTTGCTGTAGTTGAGTAAGGCTACCGGTAGTAAAGTAAGCAATTATAGGGCCCGTATTGGCGCCTTTATCGCGTTGCGACGACGTATGCGAAAACAACCCAAGCGCTTCAGGGCAGAATGTAACTTCATAAGTGGTGTTTTCCCGGAACGTTCAACAATGTTGGCACTGATGTGCATGCTGTTGTTCTGCTCGGTGCTGGCGATATTGAGGCTAAACCTGCACCGAAGATGGATCATGTTCAGGAATTGATGAACAAATATTCCAAACTGAAAATGATGAGTACTTTAGCAGCACCAAAATAGTACTCGATTAAAAAAAGCAGGACATTAATGGCTTGAGGGACAGGGTTGGTGTAATAAAAAGGGTGTCATTATTGTACCAAACATTACTGACGATGTTTGCATTGACAGCGGTACTGTTGAGTATGTTAAGTGCTAATTATCGCAAACGCAGAGTAAACTGACTAATGTCGCTGATAAATTATACAATCAAAAGAGGCAGAACAACGGGGTCGTCAAAGGTATACCGGAACTTGATAAAAAAGTCTATACGGAAACAAAGCGAGTTTCTCGAGTGTTCCCCCCACCTCACCTAGAAGGCGAAATTGAACGCGTACAAATGACAAGCTGACACCCACCGACCAAATATAATAAATTTTTTAAACTTTAAGCCAAACACTAAAGTCCTGCGCAGTCCCCATAAGTTGAAGTTGAAGCATGGGTCGGCCAAAGTATGGCTGGAGGAAGATTATTCCCCGCAAGTTAAGCTGGCGCGTAAAATCTGCGAGACTTCGACAAAAGTAACAAAACTGAAAATGAGCGCTAGGCTGTTTACTTCAATAAGACTAACTTTCGTAGCAATTTATGACATTACGGCGTTGCAACTGGCCAAGTTATACTTGTTTCTGCGCTTGTTTCTACGTATGATAACAGCTCGTTGATGTGACAATCAAGTCTAAATGAAAACAGACAAAATCTGCACTCAATGTATGCATCCTTTTGGTCAATTTCCGTAGCCTACTTCCCAAACTTGTCTCGACAAAAACAATGATGCACACATGTGCAGCTGATATTGTCCTAGGAACGGAAACCTGGCTGACAGGAGACGTACCAAATAGTTAACTATTGTATACTGAGCCGCTTATCAATATTTCGTAAAGATAGACTCACTTCGCGTGGAGGAGGCGTCATGATCGCGGTAAGTAGCGACTATCAGCCGTCTCTGTTTTCTCTTCACAGGTCCTTTGTACTACTGTTTGTGACTTTACTGTTTAGTGGTATTACTTACGTAATCGGTGCTTGCTATCGGCCGCCAGACTGTGGGCCCAGTTTTACTGATTCTTTTCGCTGGGCCGTTGAGTGTATCTTTAATAAATTCCCGAACTGCATCCCAACATTAGGAGGAGATTTTAACTATCCTGCTATTGACTGGCGTACATCATTTTGTGTTTTTCATGGAAACCGGTCTCACTGTTACCAATTTCGCAGTACTCTTGACTTGTTCAATCTACTCAGCTATTGCACGAACCAACACGTGGCAATCATATCTTGAATATTATCTTTACTAATCCACCTCATGATAGAGAAATACATACATTTTCACAGAAAGAAACTGAAGAAACCTGTGTACCAAAACTTCAGATCAAGACAAGAGTTGATGCTCCACGGTTCACGAAGGAAATCATGAAGCATCTGAACAAAAAAAAAAAAAGGGCATATAGAAAGAGTACTCAGACTAATCCACGCCGTGAATGGCAAAGGTGTAAGAAACTGTCAGCTGTTGCAAAAAAAAAATGTGTAAAAGAAGGAAAGGAATACTTTTGCAATGATTTGCATTCAAACTTGTTAAAAACAAACCCCAAAAATTCTGGCGCGTCATTAAGCCTTAAGAAACAAGCGAGTTAATAACGCTAAAAGACGTAAATGGAATTTTGCTCTCCGTAGAAGCTTTCGCGGAACATTTAAATAATCATTTGAGCAAAGTATTTTCAAACGAGTCACCTGTCCCCGGGTACATTCAGCTTCCTGATTCCTTTTTTTTTATATCATTGTAATCCTATCACTCTCATGGAGTTCTTCGTGCGATTGATAGGCTTCCATTAAACTCTAGCCCTGGCCCTGACTGCATAAATACTAAACTTCTAAAGCTAACCGGTCTCGTGTTTGCATTATTGCTATTACTTTTAGTCCAGCAATGTATGAACAGTAGCTGCGCTCCAGGCGATTGGCGATCAGCACACAATAAACCGATATTAGTGATCATAACAACTATTGACTAATTCCTCTGACATCAGTGTGCTGCAAACTACTGGAACATATAATATTTACCCACATCATTGAACACTTAAATATAAATGACCTGCTGCTTGAAAATTAGCATGGATTTCGGTATCGGCATTCATGTCAAACCCAATTATTGAATTAGTTACGGATATCTATTTTACAATTCACTGCGCCTCGTTCACTGACGTAATTTTTATTGACTTTTCTAAAGCCTTTGATCGGGTAGCCCATCAGCGCCTCATCAAAAAGGTGCAGAATGCAACCTGACCGTAAAACAAACAGGATAGAAGAATTTTTACCTAACAGGCAACAATCAGTAGCTGCGAATAACGTCTTATCTGAATCTAAACATGTTGAATCAAGTGTACCACGAGGACCCGTTTTAGGCCCAAATCTGTTCTTAATTTATGTTAATGGCATCCCCAGAGACATTATTAGCTCGACAGATGTCTTTTTACCGACTATTGTATCATTTATAGCAATATAGCTAATCCTAACGACGTTGCTGCCTTGGAAACAGATCTAGATAGACTAAGTACTTGGAGCAGTGTTTGGTAGATGGAAATAAACTGCGATATAACCAAACAGATGACTTTCTCAGCACTCTTTAAAACTCCAGTAAGCCACTACATTACACATAAGTGTCATTGAGCGCACGTCAACTTTCAAATATTTAGGCGTTCTTTTCTCGGACCTCAATCGGCATAGCCATATAAACTATAGGCTGGCGAATCTTTGAAAAAGTTAGGACTTCTGAAACGTCTTCTATCTTTAGCTAACCGTGATACACATCTCTAATCATCTCATCTCATCTCTACAGGCCTACATATCTCTGATTCAGGCATCTTTAGATTACTGTTCGGTAGTATGCAACCCCCTTCAAGGTACATTATCCAGCTCCATAGAATCTGTGCAAATAAGGCAGCCCGCTTTACTCTACGTTCGGACTCCCCATACTGCAGCGTTTCTGCAATAAATCAATCCTTAAATCTTTTGGACCTCGATTACGACGGAAATTCTTTCGCCTATCATTGCTTCACCCCCTCTACTACAACAATTCTTCTTTTGAGCGCAGGAACATCAGAGCAGTGCATCACATATTTCATACCGACCCTGCGCTTATTGAAAATTGAAAGTTTTTGCCGAAGAAACAACTATCATGATCCCCATTAGTCTTGGCTATAGAGGAGTGCAATGTTTTACCTGGCAGACTTGTGACCATTAACGAAGCATAATCTTTCCGCCCATCGTTGCTAAAATTTCTTGAATCTAGCGCAGCATTGCAGTCTGATTTGAACTTGCCACTTTTGTGCCGATGTTTTGCTTTGAATATGTACATATATATTTTTGGTTGTTGGTATACTTCACTATGATCACAATGTACAATATTTAGGTAATTTTTTAACTTAAACTGTATTTTATTATTATTGTTTTTCCTGTATTTGTATTATGTATGCCACGAACCCATGCGCATTTTATGTAACCATTTTTCTTTACATGCTTCTCCCTCCTCCTATGTAATGTCCAGCTGAGCCCTTAGGGTACTAAAATGAATAAATAAATAAAAATACACGGCTGGCGTCTTAAAGGTTGTCTCTAGCGTTGGCCCTCCGTGGTAATTCTGATGACGAACTTCAGGTTTGGCAAAATATAAGCGTAACTCCTTTATGAGGTGGCCGCGTAAAAGCATTGGAGAAATTGAAGATAAAAACATTACTGAATGAGTTGTGCGGTTTCATTCTGAATATACAAATTGGTCCGTGCTACAGTGTATGTGTGTGAGATATATGAGAGCAGTGAAATTTAAAAGCAAATTCTTATAGATACTGCCTGAAAAAAATAGTGCTATTCTCCATCTAAAGTGGTCAAGTGGATAACTATTAGCGCGAATAAATAATTTGGCTTAGACGGAGCAGTGTAGAGGCCTCGAGGCGCGATGACACCATCGCCGGCAGCACCGCTTCGTGGCAAGGACACGTTTCAGGGCCAGATTTTGGAAGCCGGTTTTCACATCTCCTAAATCTAGCCACCTTATGTAGAGCATATGCCTATCCTGTATTCCCCAATTAACCAGTTTCTGCGCCAGATGCATCGCCATATTCCACCAAATCTTTGTCACCCGCTTACCAAATGTTATGCTGCTCAGCTACGCTTGCGTTCAATTAGAATGCACTATGTCATTTTTGGGTACTATCAGATATCTTGAGTGTGAATTACGTGCCATGACCATGCACAGTGCTTTATATTGATTTCATCAGGAATGTTTAAAAGCTTGCGTGAGGAGCTTGCCCTCAAAACAGTCGGCACGCTTCCTGTCTCAACGTTACATCTGCAATTTTCCGTTCCATAGCTCTCTACGTTGAACTCAATTCAAATTGAACTCTTTTAGTGGCCCTTTGTATCCTCGCCTTATAAATGAGCACAGGTAATATATAAAGCTTTCATGTACTTTCTCTTAAGAGGTGTCCCTAAGAAGTCATTTATGAATTGACAGGACTTGGCAGCTGTGCTGCATTCCAATGTGGTTCTTATAGTCATTTCACTTTCGTGATGCGGGCATGCGGCTACTAACTATCCTAAGTAGATGCATTCCACTCACAGCCCTTTGCTCTTATTCCAACCTGTTGTCTTTCTTGCGAGGCTTTTGAAAGGTTCATAACTCTTCTGCAGAATATTTTTGCCTAACGTTCTGCTTTGCTTGCCTAGGCTATCAATCATCATTTGGCATTGGTGCCCTGCGTTCAATAAGAAAACGATGTCAGTGGATCGCAGATTATTGTTGCTTAAAGAAGGGAACAATACTTGTAGTCCTGTGTGTCCTTTTCTAATATTCTTCCTTGCTGGAGCTTAAGCGCTTTATGTACAACTATGGTGGCTGTGCAGTCACTAAAGATATTCACGAATGCCTTCACACATGACTCATCTACATCCTGATTTTGCATTGTCAGCCCGACTGCTGGCATTTCAAATGAGGTAAATGCTTAGTCGTAATCTGTAAATGTAATATAGAGGGCTTCGCTAAATTGCGGGCATTGTTTATGACCTGGTTAATACTGCGTACGTGATGTATTATAGTGTAGCGTCTACAAAAGTCTCCACGATCGTTTTGTTGATTCGTGTCTAAAGTTTCCTAATGCTTTAAGCTGCTACCTTAAAAGTACCTTGTACGTAACGAATAGCACGCTGATCAGTCTCCAAATTTTCAATCACGGACCTCAAATTTCTTATTAAGATAATAATGCGACTCGACGTTTCACATAAGCCCTCAAAGGTGCAAAGGAAAGCATTTCTCTGTAGCGTGCGTCTAGAAAACTACTTATTACTCGTAAAGGTCGAACGGAAACCGCGACCGTATGGGAGGCCAGATATGCCCGAGCCGTTTTATGCATTAACCACGAGGAAAACCTCGCTCGTCTAGCCTTTGCTGCAAAGACACAGGAAGGTATTCACGAGTAGAGCAGAGTACGTTTAGCAGTGAGTACAGAACTATACGCGAAATTCAACGGGGATGAGTGGGAATATTTCACCTTGCAGTTTTGGCCATAAAAATGAACGGGCTCTAAGCAATGCATAGTCAATGTAATGCGCCACACTGCGCATAATGGCAGCCTTATCAATTAGAAGTTTTGACTACATTTTCCTGGGCCTGAAAAAAGGTCGATAGGGGTAGTCACAAAGATGCCGTGAACATGGTGCTCCAAAAACTCTATCCAAATCCAAAACCCGTATGCCCCGCAAAAAAAGTCGTTGCAGAGGAACGATTACTAATTTGCTCAAAACACTACGCTCAACGCTTCAGACCAATGAAGTGCTCTGACTCAAGTCGTTTAAAGAGCAAATAGAGACTCGCAACAACTGATCCGAATGTAGTGTGTGACACACACATTCGCAAAATGCAACAATAAAGCTGATCACTCAGCTGTTGCTATCCGGTCTGCATGAGGACGTCACGGGGTCAGATTAACCGCTGTGCTTAGATGTTCGTTTTTAAATTTGGAGCAGCAGCACCAGATACCGGTGCGCTTGAGCGCCGCTTTGGTAAACAGACTTCGAACATTTCCATGTTCTATTTTGTGTGTAACAGGGCAGCCCTTATTTTCAGCATGCCGATTTTCCCTGCCTTGATAGACATCGCCTCTGGAGCTGATGAAAGCACAAAACAATGTGCTGGTTAGGATACGCTACTGTGGTTAGGATTCCAAAGTGCCTCAGTGGGCCATCTGTACACTTCATTTAAATAATAGATACGATAAAAGGAAGCCACATCATATATCAACATTAGGCTTTAATAAAAAAATATCACTGTGCCAGACATTCATACTTCACCTTGCCGGCTATTCGCTAGTAGTCAGGTAAAGAAGAAAATAACAAAGCATGTGACGTCGGTGGGGCTGAGCCGCACCCTTGAGCGCGTATCCGTTGTGTTTGTGCGTGTGTGCGTGATTGCATGTGTGCTCATGTGTTCGTGTCTCTTATGTGTATGCTTTTGGGCATGTGTGTGATGTTTGCGCGTGTTATGTGTGGGGTGCGTGTGTGTCTTGTATGTCTGGGTGCGCGTGCTTTTGTTACATATAAAATAATTACGCTTTAACCGCAAAAAGCTCAGTGTTGTAGACTTGCATACCTCATCTTTCTGGTCATTCGGTAGTATTCAAAGGACGAAATAACAAAGCACGTGCCGTGCGTGGGGGTGAGGCGTACCCTTGAGCGAGTAGATCCGGTGTGCGAGCGTGCGTGCGTGCGTGTGTGTTTGTCTGTGTGTGTGTGTGCGTGTGTGTGTGTGTGTGTGTGTGTGTGTGTGTGTGT
>JAJIZL010053823.1:0-16050 GCA_023969395.1 Amblyomma maculatum | reverse complement strand
GCTGCCCGACAGATGACGCACCATGTCAAAATAACTTTTCGACTCTCTTCTGCGAAAATTGTGCACGCCACCGAGAGCAGTTTTTCCTCGATTTCGGAAAATCTAGGCAAGTAACGATGTTGAATCATTTATCAAATAACGTAGACGATATTTTGATACTTTGTGAACGTTATTTCAGCTCGAATGGGGTAGTAGATTTTGCATAGGAATTTTTTAAATCCCTGCCCCCAAATATTCAAAACCCTGTAGAATCTTGGGCAGTGTGTCGTCCGCGCCGGGGAACAATAGAGGAGCGAGGTCGCCGCCACGATGAAAGCGCGCGTGACACCCAGGGGGCGCTGCCAGTAACAGGGGCATAGAGAAAGAGATTGGTAAAGAGCGGTCACTCGGCGAAAACTGGCCCCAGGAAATGACGCGCGACTTTTTGCGCTGCCGCCGATTGATGGATGGCGGCACCAACGTGCGCATGCGCGGACGCGCGCGCGCGACGGCACTCGCTGCAGCGGTAACCCGCCGGAGCAGACGACAAGAAGTTGTCGAAGGTAGCGGTTTTGTGCTCGTGCCTCGCCGCGCTTGTGCGGCACAGACCTCTCGTGGGCTGCTGCGCGGAACGACAGCGGTTTGAAACGACGGCAAGGTGAGCAACGTTTTTTGCTTAACTACGCTGCATTTCAAGCAGTTTACGCTGACCATGCCGGCCGGTGCCAATAAGTTTCGCAGCTCGTGAACAGGCGCAGTTCGTTACGCCGTAACTCTGGCGGTTCCCAACCACGGCGAGGTGTAATATGTTGTGTTCTCGGGAAACAGCTTCATTTCGAACAGTTTAGCTCGTAACGCTTGACAAAGTGGCATGTGAAGGCATCAAGGCACGCCGTTGTGCCAAAATGGCGTGTTCGCCGGCCGGTGCGGCCATGCTGACGCAGTTTGCCGAATGGCTAGTTTTGCTAAGTGTCGCGTTTAGCAGAGCAACGTTAAAGTGAGAAACGTTTCATTCTTGACTTTCTTGTCAAACTACGCAGTATTTCAGGCAGTTTAGCTCAGTACGGCGGTATGCGCTTCACAAAGACGCACGTGAAGGGCAGCCAACAGGCATGACAAGGCGCCCGCCAAAATGGCTCGCCGGCCGCGACGACATGTGACATGGCGTGAGGTTTTGCGAACGGCTAGTTTTGTCTGCTGTCGCGTTTAACAGGGCAACCGCAAGGTGAGAAATGTTGCATTCTTGTAAAACTGCGAGGCATTTCGGGCAGTTTAGGTCAGCGCGGTGGTCCGCGCTTCACAAAGTTGCGTATGAAAGGCAAGCCAACATGGCGTGCTCGCTGGCCGCGGTGAGGCCCAGGCCGCGGTTTTGCGAACGGCTAGTTTTGCGTGGTGTCGCGTTACATTTAACGGGACAACGTTAAAGTGAAAAATGCTAATATGCGGCAAGCTTCATTGCTTCAGCTGTTCAGTGCTCTTGAGGAATATTGTTAGTTTAGTGGCTGTTATTTCACGCTCTGTAGAAATGCATTTTCAGATAGGTTCGGTTAGCCTGCATTTCCTGACCTCTACGTTGCAAGAGTAGCTTTTGTATCAATTTTACGAATGACAGCTTTTCTGTTCTGGACCATTACCCACCCACATGCACAGATGTGTGCGCGGAGCAGTGGCCTTACATTTCATTGCAACCTTCTGCATCATGTTCATTGCTTTTCCAACAGCACTGCATGGACCCACGGACTGCAGCCGAAGCACGGCAGATGCGACGAGTGAATGGTGGGGCCTTCCCTCAAGCGTCAGTACTCCTCTCTGCCCTGGACAATACAAGTTACCCTTGCTAAGGTAGCCGCGACTGGGACTGTGTAGTTTATGTATAATGCCTTTTTTGTTACATATCATTTGCAATAATTCGGAAATCAGTTATGCTATTTTTTGTCTCTACTTAAGTGCTGTTTCTCACCTTGTGTATTTTTATTTTTCTGTATTGTGCACATCACCTAATGTGTGTGAAGTATTGTCAATGCGTCCGTCTACATCTCTTGTGTTTTATATGCAGCAAAATAAATTTATTTCACAAAGCACTTGGCATCTATTCTGCAATACTGTTTTGCAAAGGCTGTGGCGCAGCTGCGTTGATGGCCAGATTAGAGAACTGGGAATCTATTTTTTTTCTGTTAAGCATGCTGAAAATATATATAAACACTAGCAGACCATTTAAAACCAAAATAATGCGCGAAAAGGGCAGGGAAGGGCGCAGCGCATGGCTAGCATTCAAATCGCGCGCCTTTCAGCAAGACCGGAAGTAGTTGCCGCCGGCCGCTTGGTGCACTACAGTCAAATGGGCCGTAGTGTTCCTGTATATGCTCCCGCAGGGAGCTCCCTGCGGGAGCATATACAGGAACACTAATGGGCCGCAGTGTCCGCTCTTTACCAATCTCTTTCTCTATGGCCATGCGCCGTGTGACGAGCCGCAAAGCACGCTGGGTAATTTCGACCTGGGTCTTCCTGCGAGATACGCGTCTGCTGTGCTTGAAACTTGGCATCGACAAGCTTAAATTCGACTCTTCATGTGCTTTACAAGCGCGAATGAAGTCGTAGAAAAGGTCATAATGATCTGCACTCATGTTATGACCCTATTTTCCGTTTCATATTTGAAGAAAACGGGTGAAAAATTGCTGCATATGCAACCATTACAACGTGTGTTGTCTGTTCGCGCTGAAGTTTAGCCATAGCCTCCTTTATACTCTGTGTATAAAGGTGTGGTAAAGGTATTTCGCTAGCAGAAGCCAGAAGACTGCCAGCAACCGTAGTTTAGCGATACGTAGGAGCGGACTGTCGCGCAAGTTGTAGCTGCGACGGCAAAGAGCTGAAAGCACGCAAATACCAGGCGGGCATTGTGCACTTATTTTTACAGCCTTTACAAAGCTTTATCGGTTTATGCTGCACTGCCCGAGAGAGTTAGAGCAGCTAGGGTTTCTTGTCTTAATGTGTCTTAATGCGGTGTAATGCAGATGCCTGCAAGCACGGCCGGCACACCGCGTTTTCGTTAAGCTAAAATTGTGACATGCGATTCTAACAGTGTGTTATGCTATTCCTCCAGAAGATCTAGATCTGCTTACCAATGCTTCGAGACCTTAGAAGAGTGCTCAAATTTCGCTATTTTAAGCTACATACTCTTGACAGCTGGTTTTGCTTACAGATGTGCTATTTTTTGTTTTTTTCTGAAAACTGTAGGAGGTAGGATGCCAAAGGACTGTATCATAGTTAACATCATACTGTCTCAATGAAAACATTAGGAGGATTATGAAATAAAAATCTCTCTCAAGCATTTGATTTTTAATCGAGTTGTATTACGAAAATGCAACTGCATAATGTATGAGTTGCATTTCTAGCACTCCTGCATTCATTCTGCATGCATCATACCCCAGCATGTATGTAGCCACGACTATATGGCCAAAACACCTACTATTATGCTTGTTGAGGGCATGGGCCGGCTAGTAACATAGCTATATTCCTGCAGTCAGAGAGACATATATCCACTTGCCGAGGCTGCAGTGCATGCAAGAAAACCCCACTCAAACAAAATTATCTAGGCATAGTGTGCGAGACATTTTACGCCATTCATATAAACTGTGGAAGCTCTCCATGTTTGACATTCCCATGCTTGATTCCCCAATACTGATTGCTGCATTCCCCGCCGGGGTGGTGCAGTGGTAAGACGCCCGACTACTGTCCGGAGTTCCCGGGTTCGAACCTGACCACGGCGGCTGCGTTTTGATGGAGGCGAAACGAAGTGGCGTCCGTACGATCTCTTTATGTCCGTATCCGTAGCCCTCCACTACGGCTCCCCTTTCTCTCTTTCCACTTTTACTCCCACCCTCATCCCTTCCGGCGCGGTTCAGGTGTCCTTTCCTGTAAAACAATTATTATTATTATGTCGGTCAAAAAAGCGAAGTGCTATAAAACAAAAGCATGGCATCTCTTGAAACTTCCAGAAACTTCGAACGTGAAACCATTATTTCTTCCAATCAAAGCTGCGAAGAGCCTATAACTATTTTGCTGTTGTGTACTCTGTGCTTAGGGTCTGGTTGGACAGAAAAACTAGATTGTGTACATTCAGATGTTTACAGTAGGCACATATAGGCTGCTAAAGCATGCATACTGAAATGTGGGAATGTATAACTTCTGCACTATATGCAATGCGTTCAAGGTAAAGGAGTCAAGTACGAAAAGCCAGGCATAAAGTCAACATGTCTTGTGGTTCTTCATAATGAAAACATCAATTGAAAGCAAGGTATCAACGGGCAGCAAGAGTAACAGTCAGGTACAAGAAAATAACCAAAGATAAAAGTGACCAGTCTTTAATATACAGCTATGAAAGAGCAAATATTCTTGGAAAGGGGAAACCATTATCGTACTGCAACTACACCTCATATTACTTTCTCCAGCAGAAGTTTTTGCAGCACGTTTTTCACAGCATGTGATTAATGACCCCCAAGCAAGGCTGGGAATGAGGAATAGTAAATTGTGACAAAGTGCCTAGTACATGCTGTAGGAATGAGCTTCAATAGACCTGAGGGCAAGTAATAGCAAGCTGCAGGAAAATGCATAATACAGAGCACAGAAATCTTGCCTGTTAGGGGGTGCTTGTGCGAGGTCTTGAATACTGGTAACTATTGGTAGGGTTTCGAGAGTCGCTGTAGGAGGAGGATCTATGTAAGGACCGAGGGTATGCGTCACTACATCGCTACAGCTCTGAATTGAGTAAGCAGCCGCTCCGACGTTAGTTCGTGATGCATCTGTGTAGATGATCGTGGAATCTGTTGGGTGAACATGGTTGGAAACGCGAGCGTAACGTCTGCCTGTGTTAGTGTCGGGTGCAACGTTTTTTGGAATGGGGATTATTCTGAGGTTATCCGGGAGCGAAGAAGGAAGGGTAATTATAGGGAGGTCTATAGGTTTGAGTGCAACCTGCTGTAGTATCCAATGTCCTTGTTTGTTGCTAGAAAGACGTGCCATTTGCCGGTCGCGATGTTGTATGAGGTCTCCCAAGGGCAAGAACAGCCCCGTAGAGTATAGGCGCTCCGTGGACGTATGTACAGGGACGTTAAGGGCGGCCTTGTACAATATGTGAAGCGCAACCTCAATCTGATGTCTTTGGCGACAAGTTAGTGTAAGGTAAGGAATCGTATGTAAAATTTTGCTAAGTGCTAATGCGTGGACAAGCTTCCTGACTTGACCCTCGCGTAGCCCGGCGTGCTTATTGACTATGCGGCGAACTAGATGCTTAAGCTGATTGCAAACTTTAACGGTTGTAGATACATTGGCCTGATTAGTTGACTCATGGATATGAAGTCCGAGGATCCGGCAGGATGATACACGAGGGATGGGGTGACCTGCCATTGTGAGATTGATCAGCTAGTTATGTTGGCGTTGATAGCGAGTTTTTGCAGTCAGCAGCAATTCGGATTTTTCAGGTGCGGGAGATAGCCCTACTTTATCAAGGTAACTAAAGACTGCACCGATACCTTGCTGTAGGGTCTCCTCTACTGCTCCAGGAGACCCAGAAGTGCACCAAAGAGTAAGGTCGTCTGCATAGAATGTGGGTTTTAGGTTTGGGATAGACGCTAAAATACGAGATAGAGGAGCCATTCCAAGGTTAAAAAGGGTGGGTGACAGAATAGCGCCCTGAGGAGTACCACGTGTGAGGGGGAAAGGATCAGATGTCGAATCGGGGAGACGGAACTTGGCCGTACGGTCGCGGAGAAATGCTGTGAGGTAGCCATACATCTTTGGACCACAGCCAGTAGAGGCAAGGACGTTTAATAGAGGATCGTGGGCAAGGTTATCAAAAGCTTTTCGCACATCAAGGACCACTATGGCTTGGATCTGGGAAGTGGGCGGAGGGTCAAATTCGTGCATGAGGAGAAAAAATAGGTCCTGAGTAGACACACCTTTCCGGAAGCCAATTTGTTGAGAGGGAAATAAATATATGGATTCAAGATGAGTCTTGAGCCGATTGAGCACCCTCCGCTCCATAGTTTTTCCCAGGCATGATGTTAAAGAAACTGGGCGGAGGTTTCGAAGCGCAGGTTTTTTGCCTGGCTTTGGAAGTAGGGTTATAAGTGATTGTTTCCAAGATGCTGGGAGTGTGCTTTCTTCCCAATGTAAGTTTATAATGCTCAGAAAATGTTCTTTGTCCTTGTCAGAGATTGATTGATTGATTGATTGAAAACATCTTTATTTATTCAGTATTCTCAGAACATGTGGGTGGGCCGCCTAGTCCGGTAGTCCATTGGTTGCTGCTGCTGCGCTGGCCCTCCCCACCAGCCAGTGCTGACGGTCAGGATCATCGCTGAGCAGAATAGCCTCCCACTGCTCCTCCGAGGGGTTGGGAATGGGATCAACTAACGGATTAAATTGGCATGCCCTCACCATATGGTAGAGGTTAGCTACCTCTCCACAGTGTGGGCACTGCGGAGAGTATAGTGTAGGGTACCACAGGTGTAATTTAGCTGGTGTTGGGTATGTGTTGGTTTGTAGTCTCCTGAGGATGTTCTCTTCTAACTTATTGAGGGATTTGTGTGGTGTTGGGTACTCCTTTCTGGCTGTTCTGTATGGCGCGAGATTGTCAGCATACACTGCTAAACCTATCAGGTCACGGCACCCTTCATGGTCATCAGGGGGAGACGCCCGGTATAGAAGAGCTCGGGCATGCCTGTGAGCGGCTTCGTTTCCTCCTGGTAGTTCCAGGTGACCGGGAAACCAGATGATTGATGCTTAGTTGGGTGGGTGCTTAGTTAGCAATGACATCCCTGACTTATGAATTTATCCGTAATTAAAGTTGCGACAGGCGTTCTGGGAATCAGTGAGCACAACGGCGTTGGGGTTAGATGCTACAGCTAATGCAATAGCTGCCTCCTCTGCGTGAGTTGGGTTAGATGTTTTCACCGAGGCGCAATTCACCATCGACCCCGCAGGCGTTGAGACTACAATAGTCATGACTCCATTCTGTGGTCCTGCTGCGTCCACGTAAAGGGTGTTAGTCTGCTTGTCCCATTTCTTCTGCAGGGCTTCCCCTCTTGCTATCCTCCTCTGCAGGATGCATATTCCGCGGAATGGGGTACACGTTGATGCGTCTTCTCACATCGCGTGGGACCTCTTCCTTTTGGTCAATTGTATAGGGCTGATTAACATGGATCTTCTCGAGCAGTTCTCTGCCGGGTGTTGTAAGTGCGAGCCTATTGAGTTGTGAGAGCCATTGTGCTTCCCACATCTCTTCGAGGATATTATGTACTCCTAGAGCCATGAGCTTGGCCGTTGGCGTGGAGTTCGGTAGCCCCAGGGCCGTCTTGTAGGCTTTCCTGATGAGTGTCTCCAACTTTTCAATTTCCGACCTGGAGAGGTTAAGGAATGCCGTCCCGTACATTATCCGCGATATCACGAAAGCTTGCACTAAGCGGATGGTGTCCCTTTCCTTCATGCCATGGTGTTTATTTCGGATACGATGTATCATCCGGAGGATTTGCTCGGTGGATGTTGTAAGCTTCTTCATTGTGGTGGTGTTCTGTCGCCCCTGCGGGATATACTGCCCTAGGATCTTGATCTCCGTGGGTTTCTGTACTGGGTGGATCTCTATATACACCGAGATGTTCTGTGCTAGGGGTGTCCTCGGGTTCTTCAGAATTAGCAACTCGGACTTTTCCGGCGCACACTGGAGGCCTCTCTCCCTGGCGTACCGGGCCACCGTGTCCGCTGCTGCTTGAAGACGCTCCTCGATCTCGGCGTCACTCCCCGAGTTGCACCAGACAGTGATATCATCCGCATACAATGTGTGTTTGATGCCGGAAATTTCGGAAAGAAGGCCTGGTAGATCTTTCATAGCTAAGTTGAACAAGAGGGGTGACAGTACCGCCTCTTGCGGAGTTCCCCTCGGGCCTAGAGTGATGAGATCTGATTTTATTCCACCGAAGTTTATAGTGGCTTGCCTGGCTGATAAGAAGTTTTTGATATAGTTGTAGGTTCTTGCGCCACAGTTGGTATCGGCGAGGCTTTGCAGGATATTTTTATGTAGAACGTTATCGAACGCTCCTTTCAAATCAAGTGCCAGGACGGCCCTTGTCTGTGACTTGGGAGGTGTCTCAAGGAGGTCTTTGTACAAGTACAACAGGGCGTCCTGTGTTGATAGGTGTGGGCGAAAGCCGAATTGAGTGTTAGGTAGGAGGTTGTTATCTTCTAAGTATCTACTCAGTCTCGTGTTGATGACCTTCTCTATGAGTTTCCCCAAACACGAGGTCAGCGATATCGGTCTTAGATTATCCAGTTTAAGGGGTTTGTTCGGCTTCGGAATGAACCGAACCTCGGCTGTCTTCCAGGATATTGGTAACGTTCCTGTAGCCCAATGCTGCTCGTTGAAGCATTCCACCAGCGAGGTGATGGTGTCATCGCTGAGGTTAAATAAGAGCTTCGCTGTTATCTGATCTGATCTGGACCTGGAGCTGCATTTTTTCTTATGGCCGCGATTTCTGCTTTGATTTCTTCTTTCGTGAGTGGGATGTCCAGCTCGGGATTCGGCAGCCCAGAATACTCCGGCTGTTCCACGACTTGGTCCGTGCACAGATACCTGGTCTTGAGCTTTTCCATCAACTCTGTGTCCGTACCCGGGGTGGCGTGTACGATCTTCGTGAGCCTGTCTTCAGTGGCCGACTTGCTGCTGCTGGGGTCGATTAGGACACGTAGGAGCTTCCAAGTCTTTGACACCCCTAGCTTCCCCTGAATACCATCACTGAGCGAATTCCAGTTCTGTCTGGCTAAGGATATGGCATAGGATTCTGCCTTTTTGTTTGTCTCCTCTATTTTTTTCTTGAGTTTGCGGTTAAGCCGCTGTCTGCGCCATCTCTCTGTCAATGAGTGCCTCGCTTCCCATAAATGTAGAAGGTGCGGATCGACCGCTGGGCAGTCCTCTGTCGTGCAGACTTCTTTTGTAAAGGCTTTCAAAGTGTGCACCTCATCTTTAACCCATTCCTCTAGGTCGGTAGTAGGGTTTGCAGGAGATGTCTGGGCCTTTCGCCACCTGTCCCAGTTCGTAACTCTTGCGATACCTATTTTGCGCTTGCACGCATTTGTGCTTATCTCCAGAGAGAGTATGAAGTGATCGCTTAACAGGTGCTGTTCGGTATTCTTCCAAATGGCGCTTTGTATGTTCTTGGTGAACGTCAGGTCAGGACACGTATCTCTACTGACACTGTTTCCCAGCCTCGTAGGGTAAGTGGGATCGGTGACGGTCGATAACCCTTCTTGCGTCACTACTTCTTCCAGTTTTCTGCCTTTTGGTGTCGCTGCCGGGTAGCCCCATGAAGGGTGTGGTGCGTTGAAGTCGCCCCCAATCACGCAGGGGGAATGGCCCACTAAGGTCAGAAATTTCTTTATGAGGGAACCCAATTTTGCGTGCCTGTCTTTAGGAGGGCTGTATACATTCAATACGTGCGTGCTTGCCGCTCCTCATTGGAGAGGAAGAATAGTGATATAGCAGTGCGCAATATCCGGCTCGAAAGGGTCGTGCAATATGGCAGTGTATAATTTATGCACTAACGTGGCAGTTAACTGGTCGTGCTGGTAAATGACATAGTCTTGGAGTTTAATAGGTATTAGGTGGGGTTCTTCAATTAGGATAGCTGCCGGTGGGTCAGACTCCTGAGATATAAGTAGATTTAGAGCAGCCTGCTTTCTCCTGTATCCCCGGCAGTTCCAATGCCAGATCTTTACTCTAGGTTTGGCTGGCATGTTGAATCCGTATCGGATGGCTCGTCCACTTGCATTGTACGAGCGAATTTCGACTTATGTCTTTTATACGCATGTTCCTTCCGAAGTGCAGAAATTGCCGTCTCCGTGTATCGTCGGTTGTTTGCAATCTGGTCTTCACCTGGGACTGACTTCCGCTTTAGCTGTTCTAGCGCCCAGTCGAGATCCCAGAGGGTAAACGGCTGATCGAGTTCTACATTGGAAGCACCAGTGTACGGAGTATAAAGGCTGGGTAGGGGAGGAGGAATGTAGAGATCGCGGAGTTGGGCTGTTAAGGCATCCGCGCTTAGTTGAGATTAGTGCTTCTCGAGAGTGGAAACAGGCGCCGGTTGAGGCCCGAGTAGTTCTCTGAGTAAATGCCAGGTTCTTTTTTGATAACCATGTCCTTAGGCGCAATGGTGAATGACCATGAGATATTCACGAGAGGCTTTCTTATCTTCTCATTCAGCCTCTGAGCGAGAAGAAAAAGTTGGCTGGTCGTGTGAAGCGATAGCTCCGGCAAAGGCGCGGGGAGCACCTCTATATATACTCGTGACTGACGTCAGCAATCATGTGTCTCACTACGTCAGTTCTTTGGGCTTTGACCATGACCTTGAATTTGAATTTGATTTGAATTTGACTTTCACCTTCACCTTTGTCGGGAACGTAGCTACATAAAGTGGCTGCGGCTTAAGTTCCAATTTCGCCCACCTCGAAGATGTTTGAAGGCGATCTGAAACACACGTTGGCCTTGGCTTTACTTCGCATAGTTAAGCTATCGCTTGAATATTTTTATCACTAGGTTCCACCTCCTCTTCTTCACTTTAAGCGTCTGAGTAGGTAGAAGGATATTTTAGAAAGAAACACGAAGAACGCCGCGTGTCGGCAAAATAACTTCATGGTCTCACAAGGTCAAACCAGGATTTAGTCATTTTTGTGGTGATTTAGCTAATACTCATCGAATGCTTTCACATTTAGATCAGAGTGTAGTAGGTCCGAACGCGAGCTCTCAGGCTCACTATCCGGGGGGCTTTTTTTAATTGGTTCACAGGAAGGGACAAACGCAGCATCTGCCACACTTATTTCTGTGGACACCTGAACCGCGCCGTAAGGGAAGGGAGGAAGGTGGGAGTTAAAGTGGAAAGAGAGAAAGAGGAGCCGTAGTGGAGAGCTACGGCGTAATTTCGACCACCTGGGGATCTTTAACGTGCGCTGAGATCGCACAGCACACGAACGCCTCCTCGTTTCCCCTCCATCGAAGCGCAGCCGCCGAGGTCGGGTTCGAACCCGGGTATTCCGGACAGTAGTCGGGCGTCTTACCACTGTACCACCCCGGCGGGGTCTATCCGGGGGTCTAAATCCCTAATCCGTACCGGCGGGAGTTATCCTCGTTTTAACCAAGTTTCAGGTGGTATAAACCAATGCCGTTTTTATTATCGTTACTAATATGAATATCTTTATTATAATGTGTAGTAAATGTTCAAGGCGAAACAAGTGAATACTAATATGAGGTGTCATCCAGGTTGCACAACACATGGACCCTGCATTTCGGTAGTCATTGTCACCTTGTCCTCCGTAGATAGTGTACAAATTCTTGTTTTTGTGCTCTCTTGGTGTTAGTATAATATTATTATCGGGACTGACAGTGTGCGTATTGCGTACCACGTGTGCATACATTTATCTTTAGCCACTCTGTTGTACACCTACCAAAAACAGAGTTATATATTGCAGCACAAGCTTTGCAGCAGATTTTGCAGCACATCACTGTTGATATTAACTCGACAAAAATACACGCACTCCAATTGGCTCTGTACGTACTGTACTTGTTCATTGTCTGGACTGCCAGATTGCCAGTGGCTTGACTCAGCTAAGCCAGGGTATACAAAGCGAAAACAGTATTACTTGGGGATAAGACCGAATCGTTTCTCTATTGTTCCTATGTACCCTTTTTGCCGCCTTGCTGCGTCGCTTTGCAACTCTCTTCTCGCTTTTCGGAAGTTTCCATCGCTCGTCTAGCTCTCTCAACTTCATTTTCTCTAAGCGCAGCCTCTTCATGGTGAGCGATATCGGCAGGATGAATAGATTAGTCTTGTAGAAGAGCGAAGCGAGCACTCGCACAGAGCCTGGTTGCCTCATTCATGGCATATCACTACAGACTCGCCGCAATTCTTAGCGTATGAATAAGCCTTCACAAGCGAGCGGTGCTCCACAGCAGCCTTGGGTATTTGAGAACAACATTGCCTACTGCTCCTAAGATACTAATGTACGCATATTTAGTTAGGCCGGCACTTGAATACGCATCTCCAGTCTGTAATCCTCATAAACATTGTGAAATTGACATAATTGAAAGCATTCAAAGAAAAGCAGTCAGGTTCATGTACCATTGGCACGATCGCATTTCTCACCTCCTAGTGGCGCGTCCAAATTGAACCTAACCCCCTGTCCATGCGCGGTCACATGGATTAATTGAAGTTATTGCATTTAATTGGATTTACAATGTAAACCCTAATAAGCAGCTCACCCCCCATATTCCCAAATCAACCAGGAATCATTATAGCCTTAATTTAAAGCCTTACTTCGCCCGTACTAATGTTTCAAAAACAGCTTTCACCCGGGACGATTGAAAATTGGAACGCAATGCCTACCACAACCCAGTCTCTTCCCCTGTGCTCATTTTAACTGCCATCCCTGCCTAATGATTGTTTTTTTTTGTGCTTATTGCGAATTAGTTCATTGTCTTTTTCGTTTGTTTGTTTTAAGTCTGTACGGTATTATATCAATCATGTGTGTAAGCATGTTAATTATGTTCGTTTTGTATCTTGCCTTTTTGTATGTATTTTCTTAACTCCACCCCCGCAATAGCCCCTGCAAGGGCCGCAATATGTATAAATAAATTACATCTTCCGCTGGGGCGCAGAAGCTGCAGAGCATCGCGCATGCGCAGTGAGGGGCAGCATAGCAAAGTGACGATGTCACGCGCGGTGCTCCGGAGAGACCGGCGACACGTAGCAGTGCGTATGATCTTTGCCAGGTGTGTAGAGAATAAGCAATTGTGTGAAAAACAGCAGCAGAAAAATGGAGCACCGCAAGATCCGTGAACCGGCGAGCAGGCCGCGCGCCGCTATAGGCACCTACTGAAGACCGGCTGAATGTCAAACTCCGGCGTACTCTAAACCGGCCGCAGCTAGCCTAGTGAAGCTTTCGTGTCAGCAATGGGGCGTAAATACATTAAGAACTCTGGTCCGTATAATAACCGTCTATGACCTGAGTTGTCCATGTTAACGGGGGTTGTAATACCGGGGCATGAGTGCATATTATTATTCTTTCTGAGATTGATATCTATTTCTGTCGGTGGACCCATGCCATTCTTATCTCGGGCTTATCGGCTGTGGTGATAGCTACGGGGGTCAATACCCGCTTCTCAAGAGGCATTTGTGGGTTGGAATCCACTCCGCTGCGATTATCAATGCGCAAGCATTGTACAGCTATGTAAGCGCTTTTCTCATGGACGTGATCTGGTCGGAGCTGTAAAAGAGGAACTAGTTGGTATATCGGAAAAAAGAATGTTACCATCAGAAGAGTGTCAATAAATGGTGTGGAAATGACAAAATGGTTGACGTGGGTTATTTAGGTAATTAATTAGAGCAAATTAAGCAGATTTAAGGTAACGCCTGATATATGTCACTCGCGGAATCGTACTGACACATGTCACGGACAGCACAGCAAACCTGTGGCTTACGCGTTTCCCCAGTGCAGATTCTGCAGTGACCTCTGAAATTTATGTTATGAATTTAGCAAATTTACAGCTGCTTTCAAATGTTAAACCTCGTCAGGACCGCAGTTGTGTCACACCGACTAAAAACAAAGCAAAATGAAATAAACAAACCTTGAGCGACAAGGATATGAGCTACAAACGGCAAATACTTTGCGTGCCACAATCTTATTCTTACCTTGCAAAGGCAGTTTATGATAAATCAGCGCTGACAAGGCGCTCCATACACATAAACATGAACCAGATTTCGGCTCATGATGCGTTTTAAAAGGAATGGGCGATGACGCGGTTTGTCACTGACTGTGAGCGGAGTGCTCCGTGGTTAACGATGCCAGCATCAATGCGCAAAAGCGGTTCGCAACAAAATACGTTATTCGGACGAGGCTAAGTGCAAAGTTATGAACACCGGCACTTGCGGCGGTTTAAAAACTAGGCTTATGTGAAGCATTTTATTTCGAGGCGCTTTCCAGATGAAGGCTGGAAAAACTGCACATGCCACATTTCCCAGCTCAGATCCATTCACCGATTGCAAAGTCAGTGTTAGTAGAACAGTCGGTACATACTATCGAACGAGTCTATTGTCTCCTAAAGAGGAAACACGTTTTCAATATGGGATTATCAATGGAATGACTACGATATATTTTACTGTACTAAATGTCCGGATCTCATCTCAATGTACCATTAAACACCAACAACGTGCTCGTGAATCACGCCAGTCACGCATTCTGCCCCAAACCATTCACTCTCAATTTCGTAAGGCTTTCGGTCAACATAGCAGGAATACTTTGAATATGCTCACGCGTCATTAACTGCATAATTAACACATCGCAGCAAAAGAAACTATTTGATATAACTAATCCCTACTGAAAAATCCTGCATAAAATTCATACAGAAAATTGATAACAGGTTTATTGTACAGGATCTAGGATACAAGATTTTAGGTTATTTAAGGAAATCCCTGTACTGCCCAGGAAAGTCCGGAAAGAGACCGCGCGGAGCTCTGATACCGGAATATCATGTATGGTTGATGGCCCTCGTTTCCGAAAAAAAAAAAAAGCGTCGCCAGGCTAAAAAAGCATGCAACAATATAAAATAACATAACTACATTTAAAAAAATAATAATAACGTCATCACCGGACGCTTTAACCACTACTCCACGGTGTTTTATGTTTGAAGGGATTATGATACAGTATATGTAGCTAATTTTTCTTTTTCGTACTTTATGTATTTTTCCGTGGCTGTAAAATTTGTGGCCGTAATTCACCGATCGCCCTTTTACCACGCTGAATAATTTTCCATCGTGAGGGTTCACAAATGTCGCGTATCTTAACAATGCGTTCCTTTATTGCAGTGAAACCTCAAGATATCATAATTTATTAGTGCTGATGTGTTTTGGCATCGTCTATGAACGCTTGTAAGTTTTCCTACATGCAGAAATATCTGGTGGACTAATACTTGTAATACTGCGTGTTATAGCTTCGCGTGCTACCAGCGAAGCAGCGACGTCAATGAATGCAGTTCCGACCGAGTGATTTCAATATGTAAGCATTCAAGAAAGTTTCGCCCGGTGTACGACTATTTGTGCATCTTCCGATGGCCAGCGATGTTTATTTTAGAGCGCAGCTCTTTAGCGTCCGTTCCTGGGTTTCGCGTCGGCGTCGGCGACGGCCTCGTAACCAGCTCCGCCCCCCTTTCATCCCCCCCCAGCGCTAGCAGCGACCGACGGATGCCGCTGGCGCCGCTAGAGAGTCAAGATAACGTGACTGCATAGAACACCGTCGCCGCCATGCAGAAAGAGGAGGGGAGGGTCCCCCCCCCCCCAGTTCCTGTGTGGCGGATAGGGTGCTCTTCAGTTGCCGATGCGCCGGTTATTTCACGTAGGCCCCGGCACGTCGACGAATACGTGACCACCTTCCCACGGCTAGACCTGGTTCTTGGCGCTGCGGAAGCGAGGGTATCATATTGATGCGTCGGCATCGGCGGCGTTGTCCCTGAAACCAACTCCGCAGCTGGGGTTGACTCACTATTGGCGTCAGCTGCACCAGTCAGTCGCTGCTATCTCTTCCCTCCACCCTTCATCGCGTTGTCCGCTTGCTGCGCGCGCTTCTGCCCCCATCGTTTGCCGCTGGGTGTTGTTGTGCCGGTGGGGTTATCACACAGTAGCCCACCGTCAACAGGGTTGTGCCAGTGGATCCTGCAACTGCCACCAATATTGTGCCGGTGGGGTTATCACACAGTAGCCCACCGTCAACAGGGTTGTGCCAAGGAGTTGGTAATGCAGCGCTCGTCACCCGTTTCGTGAACGAGGGCTGTCAGCTCCCTGGGCGGTAGCGATGAATCCGAGTCGGCGTTGGTGAGATGAAGAAAAGGCTTTATACACTATTTACAGGTATTTACACAACAAGATCGGCTCTCGGGCCGAAAGCTAACATAGCCATACGCGACTGTTCTCGCGCAGCGACGGCCGGGGAGATTCCGCCGCGTCCGCACTGTCAGGGGGCGAACTGCTCCCGATGGAC
>JAJIZL010053818.1:0-18571 GCA_023969395.1 Amblyomma maculatum | reverse complement strand
TTTGTATATAGTGTATCGTGATGTACTGAATTGGTTGTCGGAGCCCGGCAATAAAAAAAAAAAAAAAAGCCAGTATCCCTGCCTGTCACGCGGGAGACCGGGGTTCGATTCCCCGACGGGGAGCTGTTTTTCGTTTTAAGCCTCTTTTGCCATTTATGAGCAGCGCCAACCGGCTTTCCTGCGCTTCCTCGTTAGTATAGTGGCCAGTATCCCCGCCTGTCACGCGGGAGACCGGGGATCGATTCCCCGACGGGGAGCTGTTTTTCGTTTTAACTCTTCTTTGCCATTTCTGAGCAACGCCAACCGGCTTCCCTGCGCTTCCTCGTTAGTAGAGAGATTTAGCTTACCGGAGACGTATTACGTCTCCCGGAGACGTACAGACGTAGACGTATCGGACGCCTACTGCGCATGCGTGCAAATTAATGTAGACGTATTCGGCTGACACCGGGCAAAACACGTTTTAGCTGTACGTATCGCCCATACGTAAGACGTATCGCTAGACGTACATGCAGATGATGATGATGGCTATCCAATAAAAAAAGATAGAAGCTATTTGTAATAAATACTTCAAATAATGTCACAAAAATGTCACATGCAGATCCCCCGAAGTCATCATGTTGACGTGTTAGCTGTGTTTTGAATAATTATAATTTGAGCTCACTTTTAACCACTTTGCCACCTGCAGCAAGCCTGAACAATCCAAGCTTAGTTGCATTAAATCCGTTTGTTTTGGTGCTCGCATGGAGGAAGGAAACAACTGCTCGTGTTTGCTGGTGTTCGGTCATGTGCTAGAATTTGCTCCTGCTATCGGTGCAACCTGCCCACGTTACGTTACATCATGCCGACAGCATCCTTCACCCTTCACGACAGGCAGCTTTTAAGCACCCTATCATGGGATGAAATTGAAGACATGCGTAGATTTCAACGGGAGCGCGATATTCCAAAGCCTCGAAGGAACTTACGTGAGCGTGGTACCCTTCAACATCGGCGCCAACAACGACACAGTGTTCAACAGAAGTTTTAGATTTTAGAAAGAGAATTTCGGAGAGCTGCAGTTAGCCCTCCTAATTCCAAATGAGGTCATCAGTGCGCAGCGTGTCAGGGTCTCCGGCTCCGAGGCACCTTGGCACAGCTCGATTTTTACTTCGGTCATCTACTCTACGATATGACAAGTGCCTTGATCTGCAAGCTCTTCAGCGATTCTCCGAGGTAAGTAGCGCATGGTGTGGTGGCTGTGGTGGCTTGACGGTTACAAGCCAAATTATTGATAGCAGTGCTTTCTGTGTCAAATAAATATGCCCGCCGAAACATGTAAAGCAAAGCTGACTGGCTGTGGCGTTTCAGTAGTCATCTTTGAATGCGAATTAGCGCTAATCCTGAGGTTCAGAGCTTATCAAAACAGTCTAACACTTGTGCGACCGCTTATAGCGCTTTCAAATTAAAAGCAAACAAACAAAAAAAAAAAAGGCCGGAGCGGATTTAAAGCGATAAATTCCTTGTGAGAAGCGGGGCGGGATGTCGTATCATCCCGCGTGCACACTGCTACGCACTCTCGCGCTACTCATTGCACATCATCCCCATCAGCTTCCATGTGTGCATAAACGCTACCGAGCCTTCTACTCGATATAACTACGTCAAAACCCTACCATTTTGTAGTCGAAAGGCACCAGCGCTCATGCTCCTAGGGATGATGGCATGGGGCCAATGCTCTCTGGCGCGTAACGGCGTTGTGTCGTTTCTAGCAGGCGAGCAGTTTTGGATACTGTAAAACATTAACGATTGCAGTTGACTCGTGCCCAGTCACCGAACGCCTGCTGTAATCACTTTTTTTTGTTTTTTTTTTTTTACGTAAATTACCTTAGGCACACTTGTGCAAAGGCATATATATATACCCCTGCTCTCCAACTCGGTTGTAGAGCTTTGGGAAGGTGCTCTCTTGTCGACATCGAATTTAGTGAAACTGTTTAACGTCCCTAATGCAACCAGTGCTATGCTGCTTTTCGATCTTGCCTACTAGCACAGCATAAGGTCATCAACATAAACACTAGCACACTTGCCAGTCAATATTTTTTTAATAAATTAGGGAAGTCCACGGAAACTGAGAAATACGCAAAAGGTTGTTATCAGCACAAGTTATTTTTTAATTTGCTTCATGTATTAGAAATACTCAACACAGAAATTTCACAAAATGTTATGCAATAATTTAAACAATGTAAGCAATTTTGGATTTGGCCCTTATCGATATGAAAATCTATATTTGACCCTACTTTGACTGAATGAAATTTTTTTCAGAGTCGTTTCTAGTCTCCTGTAAATGATCATACTGTGAATACAGCTGATGAAGAGTTGTAATATTCTTTGTCAAACAATCAGCAGCACTGATTTGCTCTAAAGTGAGCAAATAAGTGCTTAGTGGGCTTCTGCTTCAAGCAAAGATGTGAGGCTATTTTCTATTGGTAGAAATTAGTTGGAATGTGTTTAATGAAGAGCTATTTTAATTCAGTGCACCATTGTATTGCCGGGGAATGGTAGATGCACATAGGATGCAAAGCGACAAGACAGCGGCAAATATTGTCGTTTCTTGCCAGTTTCGGCTATTTGCTTATGTTGCTAAATGCAGAAAGCCGCTGCCAACAGGCTAAACTGAATGTAGTCTTTTATAAGTTATTTTGCTAGCTTTATGCACAAACTGCTTCGTCTGCTGCAGGCCTATGTTCCCAGTGTTTTTATCTTCTGGCTTCAGATTTTCCTGTGATCTCTTCGTATCCTAGGCAGTGATAAGGAAGTAGCTATGGAGAAGCAATAATTGAATTTACACTCGCAGTAGTCCACCCTATCATGCTAAAGCTGAGAAAGAAAGCTGTCAAGAATAAAATAGATTTGGCTCATTTCCATCTGCACATCAGCAGAATCTGGCTCATTTTTGATTTGGCACATGATTTCTGCGCAATTCCTGGTCTTTATTTACATCCTTACTGTCTCAAACCGTTTGCAAAAGTGAGATGTATATATGATCTCTCAATTACAAAAAAAAAAGAAAAGAAAATAACCTAGCGTAGGTTCTTAATTTCGCTTGCTTTCAAAAAAAAATCAAGTGTCGATTATAGTGTTGAAAAAATCAGGGAGCACTGCAGAATCTACACTGCAGAAATGTGAAAATCTAAGCGTTGCTGGTGCACACGGTGCATCACGTTTGCTCTCATCACTATGAATTAAATGCACCGTCATTATCATTGCTAATGTCATCACTGCTAATTCCAACTTCATTGTCATCGCTACTATCATCCTTACAGTAGACAAGGAGAATTTGGATGTGTGTTTCACGATCCCGAGCGTTGCAGAGTTGGCTAAAGCGCTCGGATAGGGATGCGAGGGATAGAGGTTCGGCTCCCAGCGGAAACAGGATTTTAATTTTTTCTGATGGCATCATCATGACGTCATTTGATTGACAGCTATAGTGTGACCAAACAAACGAATGCCGACAGTATGAGCCATCAAAGATTTTCACCTTAAAATTGATGGGCCTGTACAAGGTAACGCTAGTGAACTCTTCCAAAAGCAATGCAATAAGTATTATGCTACGGCACAGTAAAGAACGTGCACACTGAAAGATTATTTTCTCATGACCACTTTATAGGGACTCTATAAGCGATCATTGCTTGCAGCCTCTTCAATTTTTCCTCCTCAGGCGGTGCATGCAAAGGAAGGCCCCCGTGCTCAACTGCTGGGGCTTCATCATGGCACAGCAAGGCAAATTTGTCGACCGTCTGTGGCTCAGAAGGAGGACTTCTTTGGGCACAAGTGGAGCCTGTGCAGAAATATCAGGCACTAATGTGTACCAATGCCATAGTCTGCCAGTGGGCCATTTAAAGGCAGCCGTCACGATGCAGGTAAACCTGTTCAGTCATGTCTTTATTGCAGTAACTAGCTGTAATATGTTTTTCATATTCAGGGAAGTGCATTTCCAAATTAAAGCCCAACATCTCTGCTGCGAAAATTCCACAAGTACTTTTATATTTTTTGAGTTGGTTTTTGGGAAAGGGTACTCAATGACCCACCTCATGAAAAACAGCATTTCATCTGTAAAGAAACGTGCCACTTAAGTATGTGATGCAAGATCGTGTTAGCATGTGGCATTTTATAAATTTGTAGGAAAAAATTGTATCTAAAAACTTGCAACTGTAATTACATCTCATTATACAAAAAGAACAGAGGCACCTGTGTAGACCCGCATTGGTTATATTTTTAATTCTTGCTATCTTTTAGGGATCCTCAAGGAGACGGTGCACTTTGAGAACCTGCAGAAGATCACCATGGGTCATAAATATGTGATCTATAGTGATGCAGCCTACCCCCGATGGCCTCTACTCTACAAGCTGTTTGGAGGTGCCGTACTGCAGCCTCATCATGTTGCCTTCAACAAGGCAATGAGCAGTGTTAGGAAAGCTGTAGAGGGGAAGTTTGGCAGCGTAGCACGGGATTTTTCTTTTATTGACTATTTCAAGAACCAAACTTTGAGATGGTAACAGGTAGGGGGCATGTATAAAGTTGCGCAATGAACTGCCGAACATCTTTGTACAGCTGTCATGTGTCTATCTACTTTGTCTTGTGTCTGCCTCAGTTGGTCAGTACCTTGTGCCTTTTCAGACATAAGTGTCGGCCTACGTCCTGCGGTCAAAAAATTTGGAACAGTTTTTTTTTTTTTAGGCTGCCTTTCTCAGTAAAATATGGACAAGCATGGCAAGCAGTGACCTTCATAGTTGAGGCATTTGTCAACAGTCGCAGAATTCATCTCTGTATTCCTTACAGCAATAATTGCAGCATGCAGTGGTGCATATCTTGTAAATAGGGTAAGTGCACTAGGAAACTTGGACACCAGAAACAAGTGGACAGGAGGCTTGCAGACTCACAACTGGATTTTACTAAGTAAAGATGACACATATAAAGTGCACAAAACCGCATGCTCAATACTATACTTTTGCTTGCTGTATATATGTCCTCTTTCGGTTAGTAAAATACAGTTGTGAGCCTGTGTACGTCCATGTCCACTTCTATTTCTGTTGTCCTTGTTCGCATAGCTTGCCGGGCCTACAGCAGACAAAATCATACTTGAATCATTATGGGGTGGTACTCCAAAGATGTCACTCACTAGGAAGCGTCTCAAGAGTGTTGGAAAGCCATACAGGGCCTATTGCCAAGATTTAAAAAATGAGCCCCAGCATTGCTCAAGCAAAGAATGATAGAACTATTGGAAGAAGGTAGTGAAGTAAAAATGCTGAAGGATGAAAAGGCTACCCTTCAGTGCCATCTACGTTTCCTGAAGGCACTACTGACCACTGCTCAGGAATTTATCAGCACAGGCATAGGATCAAAAAGGGATATGCACAAGATAGCAGAAATGTCATGGTCATTAATCTGAGCTCCAAATTAGTGGCATTGCTTGAGTGCATTGAAGTGGTAAATGTGACATTTGAATCTGTCAAGTCAGAATGGGCAAATGCGTTAGGTCACAAGGTCACACTAGGTGTTCAGTTATAAAGCACACCAGCAAGCATTTTGTTTGCTGCTAGTCTGCTCCAAGTTGTTGGCCGTTGTCTTGTCAGAAATGAGTGCGAAGTTGGAGAGGCATTGAACTTGCAGAAAAAGGAAGAGCATCTTTTTCTGTCAGAAAGAGAAAAACAATTGCTACAATTATCAGAGGCATTTGACCTTAGGAACCTGCTCCAAAACATAATTCAAATGCTCCAAAACTCTTGTCTCATTGCTCCAAAGCTGCTCCAAAACTCTTGTCTCGCTGCTCCCAAAGCTGCTCCAAAATGTTTGAGCCTGCTTCCACCCCTGACCTATGTATCAGACCCATGGATGACTGTCTTTAGTGGTAATGACACATAACCACGGCGGGGAATAGGCCATGGTATATAGCAAGTACAAAAGGTTCATGGACAAGCAATTGGGTATTTTGATAATTACAAATCTTAAACTAGAATTTCATGAAAAAAAATAAAGGAAAAGAAAAGGCAGTGAATTCTCATTGTAGCAATCTACCTGGTGTGATTATATAGTTGTGAACAGACTTGCACACGGGTTGTAGGGTATATCCCTTGGCACTTGCCCCGAAGGAGAGGAGAATAAACACAAATAGCATGCCTGAGTAATCACCATTTGAACGATCTAACAGTCACTAACAGTGTTTCACAAGGAAGCCTGCTTTGGCCACTGTTGTTGAAAGTGTTCATCAAAGACATTGCCCACATCGACATATCCATTAAATTTGTCGTACATATATAGGGTGGATCTGGTACATATGATATGGGCATGTCCAGAAATCTAAAATATAAATCTAGAGACAAAAAATTATTTTGAGAAACTACTGTCGAGCTCACGCCCTGAAACTCTGCTAGGTCTAATCCGACTAGCTGACGTCGCCCATGTCCAAGGACTCCAGGCCGTCATCTTTGCGGATAAGTTGCCACCTGCCTTGCACCTGTTGGATATTTATTAGTTTTGCCTCCACCACATGCAGATGACTGTTCTATTATGACGAGCACAGATGCAGACACGTTGACAAAGCAAAGCAAAGCCTTCCTGTTAACATTATTGTTGTGGTTTCAATCAAACAAACTTAATATAAATTGTTCAAAGACAACGCTAATTATTTTCCCAGAAAAAAAAAATTTTTAATCGTGCTGTCAGCAATGAGAGCCGGAACATTACAATTGTAGGCTCGCAGAGAATACTAAGTGTCACGTTCAACAGCAATCTACACTGGGACTTGCCTGTTGCTGGCATATGCAAAATATTTTCCATGGTATTTGACGTTATTTTATGTCAGTGAACGCTCCTTCTGATGCACATTGAAAACAAATTGAATCATTTTTTCACATCAACCAATGCATTAAGACCACAGTGGCGGGTGGAATAAACAATAATATAATTTTGCCATCCTTTTCTTGAGGATAAATAAAATTCACCAAATGGGTAATTGCGGTAGAAATGTCTCTATAAAATATTACTTCTGAGCTTTTGCGTTGATTATGCACATGCACAGCAGCATGCTGCAATGACCTAAGAGCTGGAAATGCATCACGCGTCCAGGCAAACATCACACAAAAGTGTGAAGCCGCAAAAAGAAAACGCATGTGGTAACTTCCCACGCTTTGCCCGATGATGAATACATTCTGGAGAGGGGTGCCTGATGGCACACCACACAGGAAGATATGGTGGCTGTTTGGGAGAAGGGACATGGCCATAAAACCATTACACTGATCCATTAGGAGTTGAGTTCTACAGATGCTGTTTTGATCCGCTGTATGTGGCATCAGACATGCCCTGTGTTTTTCTGGCAGACAGACTCCTTGTTCGACTATTGCAACGCTATCAAAGTGAAAAGGGAAGTTTCTATGTCTCCTCGCCTGTTCCCAAGGTATGACTGCAGGAACATTGCTTACCAATACCTTTTGATTGACTGGCTGATTGACCCGGAGAGATGTGCCGTGTTTTATTGGCCAAAGTTCTGTAAGAGGGCTGGATTGATTGTTTAAAGGTTTCTTGTGGAGTAAAAAAAAAACAATAGCCCTGGGCAAGAGGCTCAATAGTCTATCATTGCTATGAACTTTCTTTTGACCTTTTGCTGTTAAGACCTTTGAAGTATGTACATAAGTCTGCAGAAGTGCAATCAAATTTCATTGCTTTTGTTCTCTCATCTTCGAAACGTCATTCTTCTCTCAAACCAAAGACTTAGTCATGCCACCAAATGGAGTGTAGGTTCAAAACAGTGAGACAAGCATAACAATACACAAAGCATTGCGATGGTCTCGTGAGTGTGCACCATGAACATGAAAATTTGTGAATAATTTGTTCTCCTACTCATTTATTTAATTTATCGCTGCTTTCATAGACCATTGCATTTTGTATAATGCACTGTTGCTGCTGCTGGTCCGTGCATAGTTTTGGCATGAATGCAAAAGCTAACAACTAGGTTCTAGTGCAGTTTTACTAAGCAGTCTTGAGTTTTAAACTATAGTAAGTTGTTAAGGCATTGAGATAAATAAAGCTTTTTACAAATTGGTGCTGCTCAAAATAACGTAAATATGTCCTCACCCCTCAGGGGCACTGACTGTAGGCTTGGTGTTGACGGCAGCGGCTCCACACTGTGCAGACTTGTGGCTGTGCCATGGAAGCAAGCAAACAAATGAAAGAAATAATTATTTCTGCAGCCATGAGATCTTGGGCTGTTTTCCGGTGCATAACAACATGCACGAGCTTACTTTAGCACTCTGGCTACACCTTGTACACTGCAGTAAGAGAATCAAGACTGAACATTGCAGTGCTTTGTAAATAGCTGTAACATGTTCAACAAGAACATTGAAGAAAGTAATATAAGAAGTGTTGTCGCTTACTATTCCGGGAGTTGTCATGATTGCTTTCATCATCATGAGTCTCTCTGGACACCATGTCATTCAGGCACTTGCAGGCTCATTTCATCTGAAAGGGAATAACCATATGAGACACAGATGATTGGTAATTAACTTGCCAACATAATACAGGATCTAATTGTGCAGCTGAAAGTTGTGCCAGGACACTAGAACAGTGCCACGACGCAGACACTGTTGCCTTCATTCAATGCAATGGTCCTTAACAAGGATCTTTTTTTAATTTTCAGGTGTTTTTATAACACAATGAGCAAACCAGTTCAGCCTCTGCGACTTGTAAATGCTAATAGGACTTCCAGTGCCTGAATGTTTTGTCCAACAGCATAAAATATTGGCGCACTTCATTTCACGTGCTGACACAGGGACACAAGTTCATAAGCTTGGAGCAAAAAAAAAATAATAATAATAAATGACCTCTTGCAATATTTGGCTTTGGCACTGCATTCAGCATGTGCTATTAGCTAATGGTGCCAGAAGATAAAGTAAATCATCTTGCAAACAATTTTCATTTCTTGTGGCTCCTGGTGGCTGTGTACATTTACATGCACATGTAAACAAAAGGAGCTACACGACGTGTATTATATTATGCAACTCGAGCCATGCTTAGCAAAAATGCTGAAATATCATGTATCTAATTCGCACAACATAAGTGGCTTTTGACTTTGCGCTGCTATTCCCCAGCAATCGACTAGGCGGTGTTCAGACGGGCGGGCCGTATGTATCGTGGGAAAGCATCATCCACCACCACTCCTACTCGGAGCGCACGCGATCGGCAGGCGCCGAGTCACTGCCATTCTGAGCTACTCGAAAGTGCCGTTTTCGTCACATATGATAACTAATCGTTCCGCTCGGACAGTCCGCTGTCCAGTCCGATCGTCTGAACAGAGAAGGTAGTGGGTAGTGACTTACCAGAATCATTTTTTTTTTCTGACGCTGGATGGCTTGCAAAGGCCTTTGCGAACGCCTTCATTGCGCAGCGGAGCGAGCGCTCGTTCGCCGTCGGCGGATCCTTAGAAATCGTAGCAACTTCTTTCGACGGCGCCTTCTCCCTGCGCTGTACAGTGTATGTACAGGATGGTGGCGATCTCGAGCTACTTGCTGGTCGTCCGCCGCACTGAAACGCTTGCGCATGATGTTTTCTTGGCACGGCCGGGGCAAGGGTATTACAGCATTTGATGACGCTAATGTGAAAACGGAAGAACTATGTGGCCCGTTGCGCACAGCAGCACTCTACAAGCACTCGTAGCACCATCCCATCGGCGCTTCGCTTAGCTTGGCGGCTTGGCTCCATGGCTGCTGAAATCTCGTGAGATCTCGCGAGATTACGGCAAGCTGGACGTCACGCGGCATACGTCTCCGGAGTAGTCTCCAGCGCCTGTACGTATCGGCAGTTTTCACGCATGCGCAGTAGGCGTCCGATACGTCTACGTCTGTACGTCTCCGGGAGACGTAATACGTCTCCGGTAAGCTAAATCTCTCTAGTATAGTGGCCAGTATCCCCGCCTGTCACGCGGGAGACCGGGGTTCGATTCCCCGACGGGGAGCTTAGTTTTTCGTTTTAAGCCTTCTTTGCCATTTCTGAGCAACGCCAACCGGCTTTCCTGCGCTTCCTCGTTAGTATAGTGGCCAGTATCCCCGCCTGTCACGCGGGAGACCGAGGTTCGATTCCCCTACGGGGAGCTTAGTTTTTCGTTTTAAGCCATCCTTGCCATTTCTGAGCAACGCCAACCGGCTTCCCTGCGCTTCCTCGTTAGTATAGTGGCCAGTATCCCCGCCTGTCACGCGGGAGACCGGGGTTCGATTCCCCGACGGGGAGCTGTTTTTCGTTTTAAGCCTTCTTTGCCATTTCTGAGCAACGCCAACCGGCTTTCCTGCGCTTCCTCGTTAGTATAGTGGCCAGTATCCCCGCCTGTCACGCGGGAAACCGGGGTTCGATTCCCCGACGGGGAGCTGTTTTTCGTTTTAAGCCTTCTTTGCCATTTCTGAGCAACGCCAACCGGCTTTCCTGCGCTTCCTCGTTAGTATAGTGGCCAGTATCCCAGCCTGTCACGCGGGAGACCGGGGTTCGATTCCCCGACGGGGAGCTTAGTTTTAGTTTCTTTTTTGCATTCTGCGCCATTTCAGAACACGCTTGCCGTCTTTCTTGCACCTCCTCGTTAGTATAGTGGCGGATTCCACTTCCGGCCACCGAGCGTGACGGACGTGCTATCATGTGCTCCGATGGAGCGGCGTTAGCGGCTCAGCCGAGCCGCGGAAACAGGATTGCTGCTCATGATAACGAGGAATACGAAGTTATGCTGCCCCACCTACCTACAGGTCGTATCGTTTTGAACACAGTATTTTTGCACGGCGACGTTCGGGCGTGGCCGTATAGGGTCGAGGACTACAGGGATGCCCTTGCCCGTTTGGATTTGCTCCCTGAGGTTGTAGCCCTGGGAGCATTCCAAATGAATCACGTGTGGGCGGTCACGTTTAGGAGTTCAGAAGCCATGCAGAAAGTGCTCGCGGCTGAAAACATTTCCGTCAAGGAACGTCGGTGCATCGTTATCGACCCCAACAAGCAGGAAGTCCGAGTCAAGGTGCACTGGGTTCTCCACAATGTGAGTGACGAAGATGTGCGGGTGGCCTTCCGACCATATGGTGAAGTGACGGAAACGTCGAAAGAGAGGTGGCGTGTTCAGGGCGTCACCGAAAAGGGGTCCATAACAAGAATGTTGAGCCTGAAGCTGAACAAAGGTGTCACAGCTGAAGACATTCCCCACCAAATCCGTATTGCAGGTGAGCCAGCTCTTTTAGTAGTCGCTGGGAGGCCCCCCCTTTGCCTGCGATGTCAAGGGAAAGGCCACATTCGTCGCGACTGTCGAGTGCCTAGGTGCTCGCGTTGTCGGCGATTTGGGCATGATGAGAGCCAGTGTGTTCCTACGTACGCCAGCATGACGGGCCCGGCAAGGAACAGCGAGCTGGCGGAACATGTCATGGATGAGGTGGAGGCTGAGGAAGCGTCAAAGGAAGCAGGGGTTTTACCATCTGCTGCTGCAAAAGACCTGCAACCTTCAAGCGGTGAGCACACTGTGGCGACGACGGCCTCGCAGCATGAACTGCCTCAACTCGAGCAGGAGGAGAAGAAAAATCAGGAGAAGACGCCTACTGTCGAAACGGAGGATACCTCAAGGAACGAAGCAAGCACCCTACAAAATGTAAAAGATACTACTATGGAAGACACCGCTGTTTCGGCCACAAAACGCTCTCATCTTCAAGCGGTACAAGGCGACCAGCCAAGTGACGGTGCAGCAGCGGAGGAGCCGCCCACCAAAGCGACACCGACACGGCGAGCGCCATTTAAACCAAGGCCAACTATTCCGCCTGATAGAAGAACAGCAGAAGCGACGCCGAAATAGCGCTGCTTCTGTGGTAACTTTGTCCTTTTCGGATGCCGGAGCAACTTGCGCGACACTTGACTACGCATGGAGGACGACCCAGAAGAAGCGCATCGAGCCTCTAGTAAAGGCTGGCACAGCGTGGACACAAGTGTTAATCCGCTGAGCACGGAAACCGCTGCCGCGACATGGTGCCCTGAGGTGAGCACTGCACGATTTGTGTGTTCCTCCAGAGATAAGGGAATAATAATTCATATGCCATTGCGCATAGCGACGTTGAATGTCAGGGGGCTGGCAGCGTTCAAGCGTCAGCGTCAAGTCAGCCGAATTTTCTTGGAAAATGATTTGGACATTATCGCCGTGCAAGAAACCAAAATTGAGAGTGAGGAACATACAGATCGAATGGTTGCCAATTTTCGGTCGCGATACAATGTGTGTATATGTCATGCTGTTGGAAGGTCGGGTGGTTGCGCCTTATTTGTGAGAAACAGTCTGGGCATTGTGGAGGAAAATGTCATAGCATCCGAAGAAGGCCGGTTACTGGTTGTTGACTTTGTACTGTCTGGTAGTGCTTGGCGTGTTATATGTGTGTATGCACCTAACAATCAGACTGAGCGTGTTGTTTTTTTGAGAAGGTTGAAGTGTTCCTAAATTGTGCGAAAAGTGTTATTCTTATGGGTGACTTCAACTGTGTCTGCTTAACAGAAGATCGAGTACCCAAGTCCCCGATCCGCGATCAGAGCGCTCGGTTGCTGAACTCACTAATTCAAGACTATAATATGGAAGATCTTGGCAGGGTACTGTCCCAAGCCTCACATCCCGGTTTTACGCATTTCCAACGCGGCAGTAATGCGAGACTAGACAGAGTGTACGCCAGCTTGCAAATTGTCACAGCATGTGAAAAATACGATCTAAAGCACCTCTCGTTCAGCGATCACAGTCTTGTTATGGTTACGTTTGGTAACAAGCCCAAAAAGTCACGGTTTAGTTGGGACCTCTGGAAGCTTAACGTGAAACTTCTAGAGGATGAAGAATTCATTGTGCGAATTAAAGAAGAGATAGCTAAAATGCCCTCGACTCGCTCATGGAGCTACGCAGCAAAGTGGGAATCATTTAAGAACGACGTCAAGGTGATTGCGATAGAACGAGGAACAATACTTCATCAAAGATGTCAAAAAATGGAGAAAGAATTGAAGTGCAATTCGGATTTCATAAATGTGTATGGAAACAGCAGCGCCTGGCATGTACATAAACAAAATCCGAGAAATAAAGAACCAGCTAGAAGCTCTGGAGACAGACAAGTACAGAGCGGCGGTGATAAGAGCGCGGGCCGAAAAGTTGTGGGCAGGTGAAGCACCGAACAAACGTGCGTTGTGCGATGAAAGGCAGTACGCAACGCAGAAAGAAATCCGGCAGATTCGGTACCACAATGAGATTACCAGCGACAAGGAAATTGAGCAGGCCTTTGTGGAATATTATACAGAACTGGTAGGGAATAAAAGAACGAGGTGCGAACTGCGTGATGAATTTTTATCGCTAGTGCCCTGATTAGATGAGCACACTGTTGCTCGCCTAGAACAACCTATCAGCATTGGTGAAGTTGAAAGCGCAATTGACGAGCTAGTCCTTGGGAAGACGCCAGGGCCCGACGGCCTCGGGGCCGCTTTTTATAAGACTTTTCGAGATGAAATTAGCCCAGCTTTACATGCGGTGATCACGGAAGCCTACAAAGAAAAACAAATGCCGCTGTCTTTTCGTACGGGTCACGTAGTGCTAATCCCCAAAACGGATGACCAAAGGAAACTGCAGTCGGTAGGGTCTTATCACCCGATTACGCTGACCAATACCGACTACAAGATATTCATGAAGGTTCTGGCCAAGCGCCTGCAAAGTGTGATCATGCAACTCGTTGGACCGCACCAAACCTGCGGAATAAAAGGGCGCAGTATATGCACAAATCTTCATGTTGCGCGTAGTATTCTGGAATGTTGTGATGACTTTGCTGGTCGAGTAGCAATGATCCAACTCGACCTGGCAAAGGCATTCGATCGGGTATCGCATGAAGTTCTGTACAGCGTGCTCGAACATGCAAATGTAGGATGTGTTATTCTTGATGGTTTAAAAATGGTTTATGACAATTGTACCTTTCGAATCATTGTTAACAAAAGCTTAAGCGAAACTGTCCCCGTGCGGTCTTCAGTAAGACAAGGTTGCCCACTCTGTCCTTTACTTTTCGCTCTGTACCTGGAGCCATTTTGTCTTAAACTGATCAACCCCGAACTAATTAACGGTGTCGGTATTGAGTCGTCCCAGCTGAAAGTTCTTGCCTATGCGGATGATATTGCGGTGTTTTGTAGCGACCGGAAAAGTGTTCAAGAAGCAATTTTCGTTGCCAAAAAATTTTGTGTACAGGCGCTGAGATTAACTGGGACAAAAGTGTCGGCTTCTGGCACGGAAATTGGGAAATTGCGCCGAGGTCTTTTGCGAACCTCCAGTGGACAACCGTTCCATCGAAGTACTTGGGAGTGCCACTGCAATATTATAACAGGAGCGCTGATTACTGGAATGATGTGATGCACGAAGTGAAGGAGAAAGCAGGGGCATTTCAAGGTAGAGAATTATCCATGTTTGCGAGGGCATCCGTTTGCAATATTTTTCTAATCTCCAAATTGTGGTATGTTTTGCAGTTTCTTTCTATGTCACGCATATATGTGCAAAAAATGCACAGAGTGTTTGCAGTATTCATTTGGGCGTCCAACTGGGAAAGGACAAAACGAACCAATTTATTTCGATCAGTTCGAGATGGTGGTGTCGGTCTCTCACATTTGTTTGTTCGGCAACTCGTCTCCCGTTTTATGTTTTTCAGGGATCAAAGTGAGCCCTTCTTACGTTCAATGATGCAAGTGCGCCTAGCAAATCCCTTCCAGATTTTATTGTGTCTTTTGCAGGGTGGCCAATATGCGGGTTGAAGGGATATTTAAAGGATGTTGTTGACTCTGTCTATATACTGAAGGTTCGATTCTCGATAGAATATATAAGTCTGGTGAACAAGAAAAAATTGTATAGTGACTTAAAAGATGTCATGATGCCAGTTCCCTTGTACCGAATGATAAACAATGGAGGCCGAGGGCAAGATGTTTTACAAAGAGTTAAAAAGATGCCGAACAAAGCAAGTACGAAGTCGTTCTTTTTCAAACTGCACACTAGTACACTTCCCGTTAAGACCTGGCTAGCTGACAAAGGAATATTTGTACCCTGGACCACAAACTGTTTATTATGTAAAAAGCCTGAAAACATCGAGCACGTGTTCATTGAATGCTGGGACCCGGTATTTTAGTGGGATATTCTCCAACGTACCATAAAGAAGGATTTGCCCATAACACCTATAGGAATACGCTATCTACCAACAGACAATGATCACACAGGTATTCCCTACGACATGCTAATGCTGCTCGGCCTCCATAGTTTATGGAAGACACGAATGGCAGTCAGGAATGCAGATGTCAATGTGTTGTCGGTCAGAGAAAACTTTGTTGAAAGTGTGTGCTATGTACGTGAAGTTTATCGGGCGCAGGGTGAGCCACCTTCATGGCTGAATGTTTTGGATGAACTGATCCAGTTCAGGAGATTTTAATGTATCACTTCAGCCAAAGCAGGCTGAAGTGTATTTTTTTATTACAATGTATTTCATTTGTCTCAATAACCAGGTAAATAAAAAAAAGTGTCCAGTATCCCCGCCTGTCACGCGGGAGACCGGGGTTCGATTCCCCGACGGGGAGCTTAGTTTTTGTTTCTTTCTTGCATTATGCGCCGTATCAGAACAGCACTTTGCCTCTTCCCTGCGCCTCCTCGTTAGTATAGACCGTTTTATCATGGGCGCTGCCATTTTGTGTATGTGGCGCCATCTAGCGGCCGAGTTGTGAACAACCGCCATGCTGGTATGTGGGGTCCCATCCGCGGAACAGGCGACAAGTAGTGGAAATCGGCATTTTGGAGCTTTCGCGTGCAAATTTCTGCTTTCTGAAAGTACCTAGCTGAAAGAAAAAAAAGCTTTCAGTAGCAGCGAAGCCATTCGGTCAGAAATGACAAAAAATTATGCTCATGATCAGGTCGGCTGAAGGCTACAAGCCTGATTACAATCAGCGTGTAACTTTTATGTGGCACAGAGAGGCGGAGGCGCACCACTGACCGCGAGGGCAGCTTTCGATCTACGTTTTATTCTTAAATGATTTCTAGAGACTGCTTACCGTAACAATTTGAGGAAAGAAAGCAAGCGAATGCAGTCGTTTCATGTAACGTTTAAGAGCTATGCTAATCGTGCTACATTTGTTGGGTCAACCGATCATTCATATACTCTTTACTGCTTGAGCGGCTACTGCGGAAGTTCCCACACCTCCACTGTGGTTCTATTCTTAAGTATCCATTATCCATTTCGGATCCCTGGTTACTTTTGTTGGGTGACAATCAGGCAGGGTGTTCAAGCGTCCACTACTAGGCAATCGGATTTCAGCATTGCCTACATGACTCGACCACCTGTTTGCCGGTATGTGCGGTGAGTGGCGATGACTTGTCAACAGCGGGAGCTGCTACCCTGCAATTTCTCCGACTGGGCGTTAGTTGCGTTGTCTGACGCTACCGTCATGTTGACATTAAAATACAAGATAAAATGGACAAATGATACCTATGGAATAGGGACCTTAAATTATCTCCCATAATGACCTCATCGAAAGTTGCTTTTGTCAACAATTATATAGTCCATTTTTCGTCGCAAGGTTCGCTTACTGCAAGCAAACGCTGTTATTCCTATGATCATATTCCCATTTATTATCGGCAGCAAAATCTTACGAGATGCGTGTTTAAAAAAATATTTTAGCGCTGTTTCACTAAATAAGTTGACAACCGATTTATTAGCATATCGTTGTCTTCAAGTGGGACAGGTTATTTCATACTTGCATTAACCTCAGGTGACTGAATCGAAATAGTTCTTCTTTACCTGGCGGCATCTCGTAAATGTTTGCCGCAAGGAATATCATCCGCTTGTTGCCCAAAGTCTGCCGCTGTTGCACGGGTATTCAGTTTTTCCGGTCCCTACTCTACAAACACAGTGTTTGGAACTCGCACGAAAGGCTGCCAAAGCGAGACATTTTCGGTTGGGGCTTGGAATTCAGAAGCTGCTCGTCTTCGCCCAATTGAGTGAGTTGCAAGTGGAACAGTGTAGAGCAACACATGCGCCATCGCTATCTTTTATCTTCTGTTAATCAGCTCCTTTTGGTTGTTTTTTTTTTTTTTTTTTTTTGTTAACGCAAACAACTGAGTAAAAAAAAAGATTGCGTTAACCGCGGCAGCTCTTAGCAGCTAAACTGCGGCCGGCGGAAATGAAACGATCAGGGAAATCAAGGAAAGAAAGGGGCGAAAGAAGAAAGAACAGGGAAATAAAGCACGTCGCTCACATCAGCTAATCGGCTCAGGTACTTTGCGGCTATTGAAGACACACTGTGTGCAAAAGACTGCAGCGTGTGCCCTTTCTCTGTAGAATGCCCTGCCGCTCCCGCTGCTATCCCCGCGTCCCCACATACCAGACAGGAGGAGCCGCGCAGCGCGTTCCGGTTCGAGGCTATTTTCCTCCTCGCCGCGAAAACGGTCTATAGGGGCATTCTACTTCCGGACACCGTAGTGAACGGTCGCAGAATCATGTGCTCCAGCGGAGCGGCGATAGCGGCCCTTTCCAGCCGCGGAAACAGGCTCGGCGACATGGACGATAGCGAGTATCAGATTATTCTGCCAACTTTGCCCACCGGACGCGTTGTTTTTAACACGCTTTTTTTGCACGGCGATGTGCGAGTCAGGCCATACAGGGTCGAGGATTTCCGTGACGCCCTGGTCAAGGCTGGTGCGCTCCCCGACGTTGTGGCGTTGGGGGCGTATCAGATCAACCATGTTTGGCCGGTCACGTTAAGCAGCACAGAAGCAACGAAGAAATTGGCGGCTTTCAAGGAACTCGAAGTTAAAGGACGCCGTTGCCTCATTATCGATCCCGAAGACCAACAGGTGAAGCTGCGACTTCACTGGATGTTGCACGGTGTGGCAGACGACGACATCCGGACGGCTTTTGCTGCGTTCGGGAATGTGACCGAGGTGACCCGGGAAAGGTGGAGGGTTCAAGGCGTCAAGGAGAAAGGGTCCACCACGAGGACTGTGCTCCTGAAATTGAAACCCGGCATTAAGGTCGACGACTTACCTCACCAGCTGCGAGTTGCCGGAGAGCTAGCCCTTGTCGTGGTGCGTGGGCGAGCGATGCAGTGCCTGCGCTGCCGCGGTATCGGTCACGTTCGACGTGAATGTAAGGTGCCGCGTTGTCCAAAGTGTAGACGCTACGGACATGACGAGGCTGCCTGTGTGCTTTCGTACGCTTCGGCCGCGGGACATGGAACTGCGGAACGGTCGGCGGAGCTCACCATGGACGTGGTCGAGGCGGAGGAGGCGGCGAAGGGTGCCGGAGAGGTGCGAAGGCAGACACGGGAGACGGATTCGTCAGTGGACTCGGCAGAAAGCGGCAATGCTGCGAGGGATGTGGGGAGAGCGGACTCTGCACCTGAGCTCCCTAGCAATGAGGGATGCACGTCACTTGAGCCGGCAAACGGTATGGATCAGGATAATGGGGAGGAGCACTCGGACACCAGCGGTGTTCGTAAGCCAGGCGTCCCAGCCCCAGCCAAGCGACCCCACACACAGTCCGAACCCGAAGGTAACCAGGCGTCAGCC
>JAJIZL010053813.1:0-11618 GCA_023969395.1 Amblyomma maculatum | reverse complement strand
AAGCCGAGCTCACGACCGTTTACGACCGTCCTTTGTATTAACTCTATTAGCCCCGAGAGCGAACACTGGCGCCGCTGCGATCGCCTCAGTCTGACGTCACGGCAAGGACTCCGCCAGCCGGGCTGCTGCTCCTCCCGGCCGATGCCGGCTCCTTTCGTTCGTTTTCGCTCGCGAATAATCGTGGAGGCTTATTGCTCAGTGCGCAGGGAAAATCACGGAAGAAAGCCGGTGTAAGCTTCCACTTTACCCAAAGTTGTTCAAAATGAAGGAGGTTAGATTGATAAAGTTAAGAATGGGGAAGCAACCGTCGGCATTGCCACTAGTGTGCAGTAAGCACTTCAAAAAGGAAGACTGTGTAGCCGGTGTACAAGATACTAGGTGAGCCGTACGTGTAGCGACGCTTTTACGGGCTGTTTGTCAACTAGCCTTTTTTTTTTTAATTATCAGTGTACAAGAACAAAGCTATTGCCAGACGCTGTTCCATCCGTCAACCTTCCCGTGCGTCCTAGCGATGCAATGCGATCGCTCCCGGGATCGACGAAGCGGCGGCGTAAGTAAATCAGCCATTGCTCAAACTTTCGTTTCCTAGATCTTTGTGTCAGTGAGTGCTCAGACATTTTGCTCAGTAGCGGAATGTCCAAGCTGAATCAACTGGGACCCTGATTAAGTTTTTGTTTAAAATGTGTCTCACGGCAGTGGTGTTCTCGTGTTCATTCATGCCGCGAAATTTTACACAATTCCGCACAGCTGTGCTTGTCTTTTTGTTTGAATGCTGATATTTTCCAAATTTTCCAAGACACGGGGCGCAGATTCAATGCAACGCATCCCTAAAAACAGCACTTCAGTAAGGGTTGTGATAGGGAATTTTTTTTTGTTGTTTTTTTTTTTTTGTTTCGGGCTTCGTGAAGCCCTGCTTTAGATATATACGTCTCAGACTTGTGTGCTATGCAACAAGCGTGGCTTTAAAGTGCACGTGATGTGCAGCTGCTCTGCGCTTTTCTGAGGTAATGCCCAAACTTCGGTGAGGCCTTGTTTCAGTGTTTTTTGAGGTTGTAGCCTGAATCACTCTATCTGATTCTAGGTGAAAGAGGCGTTCCCGCAAAGTAGTACCAGTTCTGCGCACACGCAGAGGCTTTGACAACACACAAGAATGGGGACAGTAGTGAAAATTCGAGCGCCGTTTACCTATGGATACGCTATGCGGCCACTATTCCTTTGTGATGATTCACATTAACGTGAATGATTTTTTATCAAGCATTCAGGAAAAAGAAAAACATTTAAATATTCCGCATTGTCTTTAGTTCTGACTATGAAACTGAAATACATGAGTATGCTAGAATCGTGATAAATAATCGGCTTTTGCTTCCTCACCACTACTGTTGATCAAAACAAACAATATTTACATTAAACAATCTCTATATTGCTGCAGTAACTTCGAGCGGAGAGCTTGTTACAACATAAAAATGAAGTAATGAAACCACAAGTCATCCGTAGATACACGAGGAATATTCTTTTATCTAGCCACGTCACCAAATGTACATGAAAATACTGCATTTCAACCTTATCACTCTAAGCATAATGTTACCCTAAGAACAGAGGACTGGCCTGTTTCAACAAGACCCATTTTTCATCCTCTTCACATATGGATTCAATGAGCTGTTTGTAGTATTTAACAAAACGAAAAAGTTTTCAATGCGTGGCGAAAATTTAGTGATATCTCTGTATCTGTAAAGAGTGGTTTAATGGCATAATAATTCTGTAGTTTTTTTTCTCTCAAGGACCAACACACAGCGCTAACCAACTCACAGGAATTTCTGAAGGTATGTAATACAGTTTTGTACACTGCTTGCCTGTTTCACCTGCAGCTGTTTTTTTTTCTCTTTTTTTTTTTTTTTTTTTGACAGAGCTTGCGCTTTTTTCTTTTCAGGAGTTACCGTGAAGGTTCAGAAGCTTTTCAAGGACGTTGGGATTCAGCTCAGCGCGAATGACATCTTCAAGCAAAAACAGCTAATAACGGTTGCAAAAATCATTGATGAAAGTGGTTTCGCAGCTTCACTACGGCAGCGACTTGTTTCGCACGCTTTGTCCACATAGGAATTTATGCTCCTCAGTGAAAGGGAGACTGGAAAGAAATTTGCAAATTAGCAGTGCCCCCAAGACATCCCATGCGCGCACGGCTGCGGCGCAATAGGCAGAGGCGAACGGAATGACGGAAATGTTTACGACGACACGGTTAATAAATCATATTTCTGGTCATCAAAATGCACGTTGCTCATGGCAAATCATGCGTAATTGCTTCTCAAAAATGCTCGACAAGTAAGATGATTCTAATAAGGTTTTAATCAGTAGCCTCTTTTAAATAAAAATCCGTGCACAAATTTCACGGCGCGCAGTCCATAATACGCGCTCTGAGCAACGTCCACAGCAAAACGGTACAAATTTATCGCGTCGCAGGCATATAGACCTATCTTCATGGTTGTATTGCATTCGTAATACAATCATGAAGACAGTGACTCCACGCACATCATCAGTTTCAAGGGACGACGCACGAAAGGCTCATGCGGCGGCGACGGCACCAGCTGCGCCCGTCGCGGCGAGCGCTCGGGCACGCGCGAGACTTGCGCTCACCGCGACGAGCCCATGTTTCGTGTTTTGAAAGCAAGAGGAATCATAATTAAATACTTCTTTTTTCCTGACACTCGATCGGTGCTGTCTGCGTTGTTCATAATGCTGTTGTTATGAGAACAACCGAGGCCGCAGACTCTAAGCTACGCGGCAACACGGAGAAGCCAGAGCGATCGGCGCAGGCAGTCCTTGCCGTGACGTCACGTCGGGCTGACCGCCAGAGGGCGCCACTCAAACTTCTCGGGGCTAATAGCGCAAAACTTCAGTCCCCGTTTGGGGACGTTTTTCCCACTTCGCAAATAGGGCTATTTTTTCCAGGGACGTTTTTACCGGATCCCAGGTGGCCTCATATAGCGGCTAATCTGCCATGCTGCCCCGCCGGAGTGGCGCAGTAGTTACGGCGCTTGACTACTGTTCCCAAGGATTTGTATTCGAATCCCAGCCTCGGCGGCCGCTTTTTGGTGGGGGCGAAAAGCAAGGCGCCCGTGGGCTGTGCGTTGTCAGTGCACGTTGAAGAACCCCAGGTGGTCGAAATTTCCGGAGTCCTGCACTACGGCGTCTCTCATAGCCTGGGTTGCTTTGAGACGTTAAACCCCACAAACCAAACCAACAATGTGCCATGCTGGTTCGTGCGCTCGCATTTTCGGAACAGTCGGCGTGCGCTAGCTGCTCGTCAGGCTGTCTGACGTCAAGGATCACGTGACCTTATTCGGGCTTCTTATTCGAAATGGGAGAGTGAGGTAGAAATCGAAAACCACCGAGACTTTTGGATATCGAGTTATACGTGCTACAACTTGACCACACCTGCGCATATCCGGTTTGGTTAAAGTGGGGCTTTTTACGCCGCTATTTCATAAAACGAGGCAGCTTACACGAGTGCATGCTTGAGATGACGAAGGTAAAAACTAAGGGATTAGTTAATAATTAGCAAATGACATGAACGCGAACAACGATCCGCGAAACATCTCTGTAAAACAGGGATCCCATTTGCAGAGCGTGCACTAATAGCGGAAAATCCTAAAGAGTGTAACTGTCGGACCCTACTCAGCAAAACGCGTTAAAGGTGCCCTTCAAAACATCGCGACCACGTGAAATCTACGTAAACAGAGACTTTTTGAAGCGTCCAGGCGCCATCCTCGAAAATTCCTCAACTGAAAATTTGTTTGGACCCTGTAAAATTGTTTGCTGCTTTGAAAGAGTGTGAAGGATGGTTATAATTGACGAATATTTTATCAATGCGTGAATAAAGAACCTTGTGGAATGTGGAAAAACGTATTTAGTGCCAGCAAAAGGTGCTGGAAAGCGTCAAAAGAATCATGCCTGGCCTGGCCGCCCGTATAAGGTTTCTTTTTTTTTTCTTTTCTTTTTGAATTACAATAATGAAGCCACACGGCCAAAAATCGCGTTTTCCTGGTAGAAAAAGCAAACTTTCTTCAACCTTGTGGGATGGGACAATGGACGGCACGTGGGGAAGGAAGGGGCCAGTGGTGAAAGAAACGTGATCAGGAAAGTTGCATGGGTGACTGAATGGGTAAGCTCATTCCTGGAAAAACAGCTTAGTGTTAGGATTCGGACAAAAGACTTGTCCTAAAGTTGCGGTTATTTGCGGGAAAGGCAGGAAATTTGTGAGGTTGCAGGGTGCGAATGCACGAAATCGTTCGCTGGGGAACCGCTTCACTTTGACACTATGTCAGTTTTACTTGGGCGTTTGGGGGGGGGGGGGGGGGGCATGTGTGGGGGGAGGGGGGGGGGGAGCTATTCCGTGAGCTATTTTGTGTAAATAATTGCCGTGGCAGCTCGCGCGCAGCAGGTTTTAGGCAGTGCTTGGACACTTGCAGGCCAGAAAAGCAATCTTGTACAAAGCTCCCCTTGTCCTTTCTTGCTATCCCTCTCATCTCTGATTCTCCTCGCTTTGAATCCTTTTTCTTTCCCGCCACGTGGCCGGCAACATTCTTTCCCTTCCTTTTTTGATGAATAATATTTTTAATAAACCACTACCACCGCAATTTTTCGCACTTACGAGAGCGTCACTGATATCAAATTCGCCTGGAACGCCTGTCGCAAAGACTGCCGTTTTCATATCGCAGGGGGGTGTAGGGTTCCACTCAACAGATGCGTGCAGCGAGCACTGCTTGCGACGTGGTGGTGATAGTAAACTTGAAAAACACAGCACTTATATTCTTTAAAAGCACAGCACTTATATAATATGGCGGTGTGCTCTTCTTTTTGTGCGTAATGGAGTCGACGTGAATGGTATTCAATCGACGAACTATCGCAATGTTATGTGCACTCCAGGGCGTTGGCTGTGCCAAAATTTGCCGTAATTATTTATTTCCTTTCGTCTTCGTCATATAGGGCATAAAGGTCGCCGATAGAGTAAAATTATGCTCCACTCTTTGTACGAACATGAAGACCTCGCAAGGAGAGATTCGCGTGTATATCAATAGCAGGAAAGGTCAGCTATGTAACTGTTTTTTTTTCTCACTTACAATGAATATATATCTTTGGTGAATAAGTTACCGGCTTTTATACGTGAATTATCAACGCTATCCTTTGTTGTTCAAATACTATCTTGGCGCTCTTTTAACGTGAACTATTCATTTATCAGTAATCATGATGCACATGACAAATTTTGGGGCTGTTGTTCTTACAGAAGACAGTGCTGTCTAAATTGAAATGAGTTGTTTTGGGTGCCACGCTGTATTGAGCTAGAGGATGAGGATCACTTGACCTGCATTTTTTTGTGACATCCGAGGAACTGGTGTAGGTAAAAACCCGGAAAAAAAGGTCCCCGGAAAAAACGTCCCCGGAAGAAACGACCCCTGAAGAAGCGGCAACTAGGAAAAAAACGTCCCCAAGGCCAAAGCTAGCCCTAAAAAAAAAAAAGATTTCTTCCGGAACACATATGAAAAAAAAAAAAAATCTTATTCTATTCTTTCTTGGCTTTTGGGTTAAATGTAATCATCATTTGCAACTTGCGTCCTCTGGGGGCCGGAAATGTTTACAAGAACTGCGTAAAAGCATGGTGAAAGAGCCATCTGGCACTTTATACGTTGCGAGGTTGCGAGGTTTCGAGGTCCGCAGCTCGTTAAGCAATCATATATGGCATGTCTAATGAGTTTCGTAACACTGCCCACTCAGAAAGGTACAAGCGGATCGGCGTATGGTAGTCTCGGGGAACCGACCGAAGCAGAAGACGTCACTAGAATTACTTTCCAGACCTTCTGGTGACGAGGTTCAACCGTTCTTCTGATGCTTGTGCAGAATTGTGATAAGAGTGATAATGTTATAAGCAGAACGAGGCTTGACCGCTCCACGCTTCTACGGTAAAGCCGGTGGTCAATTCTTTTCCCCTAAAAAAAAAAAAATGAAGACGAGGCTCCTCCTCTTCGCCTCAAACCACCAGACCACGTTTCGGCACTCTTTCGCAGTGCAGGAATAGATTTTAATTCATGGAGTCAAGTATGCGGAAGAAAACTTGAAAAGCAGAATAAATATGAAGAAACTGACTATTGCTGTGCATAGCAGAGCGAGGACATCTTCGCTGATGGTTTTGGCTATCGCTAAAAGCTGCCTGTTGATGTAGCCAACAGGCATAAATCGTCGCTTCTCTCACGTACCTCGCTCTGTGGTTATTTCCGCTCGCTAGTGCATTTGCTTTCGCATCGAGTTACCGCGGTGGCGCTTGCGCCGCTTCGTCGTTTCATGTATCTCGAGCCGGGCGTCGCGGCGGCGCGGCAGTTTTCGACGCGCGAAAACCGTGGGGAAAAAATTCACAGTGGCTTAGCTGTACTTAAGCCTAGGAAATTGTGAAAGCAACTGCTTCGGTGGCTTCAGAAGAAGCACGCATTCGCCGAGCCGCATCTTGAGCACGACGTCTGGCTCGACGCTCTTCACGTTGTTCCTGTCTCCGTAGCTGGCTGTCGCTTCCTGGCTTCACGCTGGCGAGCCGCCTTCTCCCTCTGCTTCTCAGACAGCAAGAACTGTCTTAAGGGCCTGTCACACTATCGCGACACGACGCCGACGCAGACCCGACAACGACACCGACGGTCGGCCAACTCGTCGTCCGACCGTGTCTGCGGCCGACCAAGCTGTCACACTAGGCCGACAACGACACCAACACGACCGAAAACCAAATGTCTTCCCAGTGTGACAGGCTTTGAGGCCGGGGACACCGACAAAACCAGTCTGCCGACTGTCGGTGACCGAGTCTTCCCGAGATCGGCCGCCGAGCAAAAACTTTCTCGAAACGCAAAGCCGACTCAGTACACCACGTCGACGGTGAACACCTTTCAGCACTAGTATACGTAAAAAAGTAGAATCAATGCATAATCCAGACCAAAACGCGAGCGTGAGCAGCCAAAATTCCCGGGGCCGCCGAATGCGTGTGGAATATCAACGGCAGCGTTTTCTTTTCGGGGCGAGTGAATTCGGGGCGCATAGATTTGTGGCGCGCGTCGGGACCGTGAGCAATCTTTCCGCGTTTCCGAACTGCACAGAATAGTGCAAAATGAACATAGTACGTGACAAAGAAATTATGAAAAGAAGCTATTATTTTCCTGAAGCCAGCAGAGATGCCGACCCTCCTGCACACTTCGATCGTTGTGTTTACATGTCATAATGCCTAGCAGCTACTTCGCAAGCCAATTTCAACGGTACGTTACGCATCACGCAATCAATTTTTGTTTAATAATTCATTGTGTTTCAGGAATTGTGTGCGCAAAAAAAAGCGCAGAACTTGCGTTCAAAACTTTACAACAGAACCAACAGCAGTCGTGGTCCCGCGGCCGGCCCTGTGAAATACGCCTAAGGTTTTACGAAATCCGCCGAAGGTTTTACGCACTACACGGCATGATTCAAAGTATGTGAAGTTTACTCTCAGCCAGCTGGACAGTCAGTTAAGCGGTAAACGCTACTACTGCCTTCGCGTCTTTCACACTACAAAACAGCATATCAGCTAAAAGCATACCTCAATCTCTGAAAACACCTTTTAGGCCTAACTTTTGTGGTGCAGTGGTTAGCGCAGCTAGCTATCGTACACGAGGTCATACGTTCGATCCACGGGTAGAGATTTTTTTTTCTTTTTTTATGCTTTTAATATACTGTCTCTTATTCGCCGCGGACAGCTTTTATTTTTCAACACTGCCTTTTGATTCGGTAACCACAGCCGTAAAATACTGGGCCGTATTCAGTCTCGGCCCATAATCACGACTGGTGAATTAAGCGCTTGTTTTGGTACGGTTGAATTTATGAGATGGGATTAAAAATAAAGCGTCCCTTCATTTTATGAGAAAAACCAAGTACAATAAAAACGGGAGCAGGTGTAGCAAGGAAAATCTCGCATGGCAGAAGGAATAGTATAATGACACGAGAAGAGACTGGGAATGGGAGGGCCTAGACGGTGGGGACAGTTTGTCTCGCTAGTGTGACATAGGAGCTGGGCGACCGTCGGCTGACAGCCGTCTTGCGAGCGACGCGGCGCCGACACCGGCTGTCGGCCGACTGTTTCCGTCGGCGCAGTGCGACAAAGATGCAGACATCAGGAAGACGCTCTGTTGGCAGACCAAATCGGCGCCGTGTCGTGCTAGTGTGACAGGCCCTTTACAAGCACTGAAAGGGCATACTTTATACAGCGCATCCTCCCCTCCTCTACTTACTGAATAGAGAAGAGAGGCAAAGTGTCTCCAATGGAAGACGACACCACCTGTTAGTCCCCTTAGTCCACGGCGCATCTAGTGGGAGAAGCGCTAATCGCCCGGCGTGGCTACTAGCCACGCCACGCTGAAACACCGACGCAGACCCGACAACGACACCGACATCTGGCCAACTTGTCGGCCGACCTTGTCTGCGGCCGACCAAGCTGTCACACTAGGCCGACGACGACACCAACACGACCGAAAACCAAATGTCTTCCCAGTGTGACAGGCTTTGAGGCCGGGGACACCGACAAAACCAGTCTGCCGACTTTCGGAGATCGGCCGCCGAGCAAAAACTTTCTCGAAACGCAAAACCGACTCAGTACACCACGTCGACTGCGAATACCTTTCAACACTAATATACGTAAAAAAGTAGAATCAATGCATAATCCCTGACCGAAACGCGAGCGTGAGCCGCCAAAATACTCGAGGCCGCCGAATGCGTGTGGAATATCAACGGCAGCGTTTTCTTTTCGGGGCGAGTGAATTCGGGGCGCATAGATTTGTGGCGCTCGTCGGGACCGTGAGCAATCTTTCCGCTTTTCCGAACTGCACAGAATAGTGCAAAATGAGCATCGTACGTGACAAAGAAATTATGAAAAGAAGCGAATATTTTCCTGAAGCCAGCAGAGATGCCGACCCTCCTGCGCACTTCGATCATTGTGTTTAACGTCTAGCCGCTGCGTCGCTACTTCGCAACTTAATTTCAACGCTATGTTACGCATTACGCAATAATTTTTTTGTTGCATAATTCAATGTGTTTCAAGAATTGCGTGCGCAAAAAGCGCAGAACTTGCGTTTAAACTTTACAACAGAACCAACAGCAGTCGTGGTCCCGCGGCCGGCCCTGTGAAATACGCCTAAGGTTTTAGAAAATCCACCGAAAGTTGTACCTGTTACTGCACAACATGGAATGATTCAAACTGTCTGCAGTTTACTCTGAGCAAGCTGGACAGTCAGTTAAGCGGTAAACGCTCCTACTACCTTCGCGACTTTCACACTGCAAGACAGCGTATTAGCTAGAACCATATCTCAACCTCTGAAAGTCCCGGTTAGGCCTAACTGTGGTGCAGTGGTTAGCGCAGCTAGCTATCAAACAGGAGGTGGTGAGTTCGATCCCAAGGGTAGTTTTTTTTTCTTTTTTTTCAGCTTTTAATATACACTGTCTGTTATTCGCCGCGGACAGCTTTTATTTTTCGAACACTGACGTCTGATCAGGCAACCAGAGCCGTAAAACACTGGGCACTATTCAGTCTCGGTCCATAATCACGACTGTTGAGGCGCATGTTTTGGTATGGTCAAATATATGAAATAAAATTAAAATTAAGCGTTCCTTAAGTAGTTCCGAGAATAAACCATGAAAAATAAGATAGGGAGTAGCTACAGAAAGGAGAATTTCGCATGGTAGAAAAAAAAAAGGATTAAGAAAATGAACGTATAATGACACGAGAAGAGAGAGAGAATGAGAGGTCCTGGTCGGTGGGGAGGTTTCGCACGTTGTCTGGCTAGTGTGACATAGGAGTTGGGCGACCGTCGGCCGACACCGGCTGTCGGCCGACTGTTTCCGTCGGCGCAGTGTGACATAGACGCAGACATCAGGAAGACGCGCTGTTGGCAGACCAAATCGGCGTCATGTCGTGCTAGTGTGACAGGCCCTTTCTGACCTCACACCGGATGGATGGATGGAATATAGGAACGTCCCCTTTGAAACGGGGTGGTAGCTATCATGCTCATTTTTCTCCCTATATCTTAATTTAGCAACGTTAACTAAACCATCATTCTATTTATTAAATTTTTGTTCCTACATTACTAACGTTATATCACTTCTCTGCTTTGAAGCCACCAATCTTCCAGTCGTTTTTTCCTAGTTTCCACCGCCGGTTTATTCACCCGGCCACTGTTTTCTCTAAACCCCAGAGCTTCAGGAATAGTGATTGCGCCTGCATCAACTTCCGGATGGATACCATTACATTCGAGTATATTATGGTCAATTGTTTCACTGGAGTTGCCACATACAGCGCATGCGTCATCTCCATTGTTAAATTTCTTTTTGTAGCTGCGTGTTCTAAGGCACCCTGATCTAGCTTCAAAAAGTAGGGCACTGCCTCTTATGTTATCAAAGAAATCTTCCTTCCTGATCTGCATTTTCCACTTTCGGTATAATTCCACACTCTGTTTCTTTTCATCGAATTTATCCAATTGTTACCTTCTGTGTTTTTCACCTGTTGCTTAATGCTCTTTATTTCTCTGTCCTTGTGACTAGCATACTTACTAGTTACTTTCCTATTTCTTTTCCTCCATTGTGAGTCAACGCTTTTTAAGTTCAGTTCAGGCGTTCAGTCGTGTCCGACTCTTCGTGACCCTATGGACCATGTCACGCCACGCTTTCCGGTCTCTCACTATCTTCTTAACATCACATAGCTTCATCTGCAATGCCTCGAGAATGCCATCTAACCATCGCGTTCGCTGCCTACCCCTTCTCCGGCGACCCTCAACCTTTCCCAACATCAAATCTTTCTCCAGCGACTCCTCTCTTCTCATCAGATGACCAAAGTAGCTGAGCTTTAACTTTAGAATTTGACCCTCCAATGAGCAGTCAGGGTTTATGGTCGACAATATCGACTGATTTGATCTTCTGGCAGTCCAAGGAACTCTTAAGAGTCTTCGCCAGCACCACAATTCAAACGCGTCAATTCTTCGGCGGTCAGCCTTTTTCACAGTCCAACTCTCGCATCCATACATCACAACTGGAAAGACCATAGCACGGGTTATACGGATCTTGGTTGGCAGACTAATGTCTCTGCTCTTTACTAGGCGGTCAAGGCTAACCATTGCTCTCTTTCCCAGAAGCAGGCGTCTCCTAATTTCATGGCTGCAGTCTCCTTCCGAGGTAATCTTGGCGCCCAAGAACAGAAAATCTGTCACAGCTTCCACTTCTTGTCCATTGATGCTCCAGGACTTGATAGGGCAAGACGCCATGATCTTCGTCTTTTTAATGTTCAGTTTAAGCCCAAACTTCTCACTCTCTTCTTGTACGCGCATCAGAAGTCTCTTGAGTTCCACTTCACTTTCTGCCATTAAAGTGGTATCATCCGCATATCTAAGGTTGTTGATACGTTTTCCAGCAATCTTCACTCCAGCTGAAGACTCGTCCAGACCGGCCTTCCTCATGATGCACTCTGCATATAGGTTAAATAGGCAGGGCGACAGTATGCAGCCTTGCCTCACCCCTTTCTCAATCGGAAACCAATCAGTAAGACCATGCCCAGTTCTGACTGTGGCCTCTTGCCCTTCATA
>JAJIZL010053805.1:0-14784 GCA_023969395.1 Amblyomma maculatum | reverse complement strand
GATGAGTTAGTCCGTGCAAAACATTGCACCAACTAAATCAGCAGAAATATTTATATTCGGCCACCTTCTTTCGCAGGCCCTTCTTTCAATGCTTTTCCATGAGCGCCGTTCTTGGTAGCACCATGGTCTGTGGTATCCCAGTGGGCGCTAATTATATATTTAGATGAGACGTACGAAGGCGGCGGCAGCAAATTCCTTGTGCAGCCGCCGGGAAAGAAAAATGGCTGACGAACCTGTGAAAAGGCGCCCTAATTTAATGGCCTTTAAAGATCCTGCGTGCTGTAGAGTCTGTCTTATGCTTTGTAAAAGGCCATCTTTCTCCTTACGCTACACGTTGTCACGTCAGGTGCGAGTAGTAAAGGAAGATTTCTTGGGGTTGCACGTGTGCGCACCCGCACTTGGCAACATCTATCGGATAACACGTAAGAGAAGGTTCAACGCCGAACCGCACAACTGTTCCTCGAGGGGCCCTTCCCGGAGTAGCACTGGGCCTCTCCTCTGAGCTTGTTCCCAGAGAATGTCGTCACGACAGGTCTATCGTTATGGACTTTCTGGGCGACGTGGAGACCCGCGGTGTGAAGCTTCGTCGTTACTACGCCGGGCCCAGGATGTTCAACTACAGCTCCAAGGATAGCCGCTGCTTCTGCGACGAAACGTGCCTGCCCAATGGCGGCCTGAACGTGTCTGCATGCGTTCAAGGTGAGTTCGTAACAGAGCACACTTTCGGCTGAGCATTCTGAGCATTATCTAAGTTCGTTTCCGGGCTAGCCTTGGCTCATGGTTTCAAAGTGGAACACTTCTAGCGCAACACACCTGTCTGGTCCCCCATATCTATTGCACTAGAAGTATTCCACTTTGAAAGCATTTTGAACAAGCTAATGGTAATCGTAATTTTCAGTAGCGATTCTGTGCGTATTGGTGAGATCATGTCCGGTCATCAGGCTTGTGCCGTATACGTGGATGGTCTACCATCCCAGCGTGAATGTTGCAATCAATCAAGTCTACTGTACAATCGTCGGGCCCCCACGGTAGGCAAAAAAGAAAAATGGTCAAACGCGCTGGCCGAAACACATCCTCCGAGGCGTGGAGATTTATATCGTTCGAAAGAACAAAAAATCCCTTCTTCTTCTAGCTTTGGCACTACGCGCTCACGCAAGCACCGACAGCAGCCGAAATTAGATGTATATGCGACTCTCTTACGTCGTCAGTCTGATAAGCCTTCATTGTGTTTGTGAAAGCAAAAAATATTAATTTAGGACTCTCTACCACTCCATCTGATTCCAAACATTGGGGTGCTGTGATAAGACATATGAAGAAACTTTTGTAACACGAAGTGCAGCAAATGCCGTATGTTCGAAAATTTGGTGTCATTGCCTATTTGAAGCAGTTGTGCCTTGTGCCTGCAGGATCTCCGGTCATCATCTCCTTCCCCCACTACCTGTACGCTCATCCCTTTTACCAGCAAGGCCTGGAGGGCATCAGGCCGGACCCAAAGAAGCACCAAATGTACTTAGACATTGAGCCGGTGAGCGTTGCACAACAGCACTTCTTCTAATTAAACATCACATCAGGCTGGAAGCCGTACCTCATTGTACGGTTCCTAAATCATGCCCGGTCCAGGTGGTATCACGGTCGTTCTCAAAGGAGAGCGCGCGCACCCTCTCTCGACGCCAGCCGTGAGGTTGGTTATGCGCACGCCTGTACTCTATGCTGCATGCGCAGTCACGGTGCCAGTAATTGAAGCAAAAGAGCAGTTTGACTCAATATTATGTGCACACTTGTTCGGTTACGAGAAGTGGAGAGAACTGCCCCAGCTAGAGGAGCTATTTCGTACTCCAAATTATCTTGAATAAGTTGTTATTAGAACGTACATTATCCCAAACATTTCTGACGTATGTGAGGCATCAGCGGTAATTGGAGAGAGCGAATCCCCCTCCACTTTCAAAAGGGAGGGGAAGAGAGGGAGTTAAATGGGTCATCACAGCTAACATTTCAGCATGACCTTATTATTGTATTTTTCTACACACAAGTGAAATTATAATTCCTCGAAATTTGAAATCATTCGGTGCAGAGATATATTTAAAAGGTTTTTTTTTCTAATATTTCGAAAGCAGCTCCCTGGTCTGGCAACCACTGACCACTGCCGTCACAACGGCATATCATCCCCATGTCGCCTGCTATTCGCGGTGTCGGCTATACTCTTGCACGCACGTCATGGTTGGTAGTCGCAGAGTTTTTTTTTTCTTTTGTAAAGATATTTTATTTACATATTATTATTCTTTTTTTTTTAGCAGACCTAACTATAATATATGACCTTGTGATTCTCAGAGAAATGGACTTTGTTTTGCGTTTCCGTCTAGAGATTGTCGAGGAGGCCGAAATCGAGGGGCTCATGCTGCATTATTTAGGCATACAATCACAAGCTTATTATTCGGTTATGAGAGTTAGCTTGTTTCAGCAATAAACGCATCGCATATAAAAAGCGACATCACCAATGTTTCCTGCCGCCGTGTGCGCCGCGAAAGGGGGCAGGGGGCAGCGTTGTGTTGCTGATTGCTGAGCCATTGCCCGTCGCTCTCTCGGTCCAAAAACCAAGACGAGAACCCAAACAAGTATACGTTGACGCGAGAGCATAGCTTGTGGCATTAGAGTAGCGGACAAAAATTTTGAACAATGCGATACCTCTTGAGATGCTGTTAATGAGCGTGTTAGACAAAGCTAATTATTTTCGGCTGGTAAAGCCTTTTTGCGAAACTATGCTCAGTTCGGCCACAGCCAGCGCACGAATGAATGCGCCGCCGCCACCACCGCTTCAGTCCCGTTATCGCAAAACCGAAAGCGATTACAATGCACTTTAGTGCTCGTTCCGAACAAGAACCTCCCAGCCGCCGCCGTCTCCGTCTCGCCTCTCCTCGCTGCCTAGCGCGCGCGACCTAACACCTGAGGAAATTGAACAGCAAATGGTGGGCAGCTAAGGTATTTAGGTATCTATACCTAAAAAGCGTTAGCTCACAATGGAGGAAAATAACTAGGAAACTAACCAGTAAGTATGCTGGTCACAAGGACGAAGAAATAAAGAGCGTTAAGCAGCAGGTGAAAAACACAGTAGGTAAAAATTGGATAAATTGGATGAAAAAAAAACAGAGTGTGGAATTATACCGAAAGTGGAAAAGGCAGATCAGGAAGGAAGCTTTCTTTGATAACTCAAGAGGCAGTGCCCTACATTTTGAAGCTAAATCAGGTTGTCTTAGAAAACGCAGCTACAAAAATAAATTTAACCATGAAGATGACACATAGCAGATTGTGGTAAATCCACAGAAACAACCATCTTATACTCGAATGTGATGGTATCCATCCGGAAGTCGATGCGGGCGCAGTCACTCTTCCTGAGGCCCTGGGATTTAGAGACACCAGTGGCCGGGTGAACCAACCTGCGGTGGAAGCTAGCAAAAAAAACGATTGGAAAATTAGTGGCTTAAAAGCAGAAAAGTAACATAATGTTAGTAACGCAGAAACAAAAATTCAATAAATAGAATGGTGGTATAGTTAAACGATCTAAAAGAATTATTAAGATATAGGGGGGAAAAACGAGCATTATAGCAACTGCTACCATCCCGTTTCATAGGGGACGCTCCTATATTCCATCCATCCATCCACCCGAAAAATGCATGCTGAAGCGCGTCACTTTTTCAATTAGTTTCCCAACTGGTATGGTCAACAGGTCAGCTGGGGGTCCTCGGTAACGATGCTTTGTAGTGGTGGACTGTAATCTATGGGTAGCTAAGAAATTTATTGCAATGTTTTAGCTTTGGGCACGTGCCGCCATCTTGAATCTTAGAGTGACGACTAATTTAAGAAGGCTAACTCTATTAAAGTGCTCCTGCCGACCACTCGAAACCGATTTCGCCGACATATTTCCGCTCGCAAACTTCCTCTATGACGTTATTGGGGCTCGCTGGCGCGCGCTCATTGGACGCTCCGGCCGACGGGGCGTAGTCGGCCACCCCGCGACTTTAGTTCTCATTTTATTGCGCGCTGGCTTGGGCTTAGCTGAGGGGCGAGAAGAGGAGCTTCATTTTATATCGCCCATGTATTCGTGCTAACGAGCGTAGCGTAAACAAGTTTGCGGTGCGGCGCAGGTGCGCGTTTTTTAGTTTTAATAAATCGGTTTTCATGGGCCTTTTAAGTACACATCCCCCTAATTTATTTATTTATTTTACAGTTTCCTGGTATGGTAAAATGTTGACCAACCTTAATCTAGCGCGTGCTGCATGCCGGTTCGCCGCACATTATTCTCCCGCATTCTTTTGGAAATTTATCGTATCAGTGGCGTGAGTGAGTCACTATCACTATCGGATAACTATCGACCAAATGTTACCCTTCGCAGCTTTAAACAAAGATGGTGACGTTTTAAGAAACGCCATCTCACGAATCCGGAAAGCCGTGCTGGTAATCTAGCACAGAAGCGCTTGTATGAGATGGTGTGGGCAGCATCTCAAGAAAGGCACGCGATGTGACTCTACTGTGCCTCCCCCGAGTGAAGCGTACTGACCTCTAAAGCGTCGCTCATCGTGTGTGATTTCAATAGTGACTAAACGTTCTTTGCTTTGTGCTTTCAGAAAATGGGCATTACCGTGAACGCCAATGCGAAATTTCAAGTGAGCGTCTGGATCGAACACATTCCGGATATTCCGTAAGGACTTTCTTTTTATTGCGGGTGCCTCCTTTTATCTCCTCGTATTTGGAATCAGGTGTATTTTGTCATCGTGTTACTGTAACTGCTGCTTTTATCACGTAACAAAATAAGCGGCGGCAACCAGCATGTTAAAACGTAGTGGCAGGCTTATCAGTAAAACTTGCTGTGAATAACTGCGATAATACCCTTCCCAAAATAGACGATGACGAACATAGCGCTGACTAGCAACTGACGCTCCTTTTTCTTCTTTCTCAGTCTAACTTCTTTACTCTTTTTGTCTAGTGATTGTCTTTGTGTGCGCTGTTCTTCACAGCAGGTCAACTCAGCTCTCAGGAAATTTCCAGAGCGGGCAGTTAATGTTTCGGTAGCCAGCCACATCCAGGCTATGAAGTTAGAACACGTATTTGATTTTTTTTTTTCATATTTGTATGCCAGGCTTTTTTTTTCCATACCTATTTTAAATAGCTTCCTTTCACATGTACTTCAAATAGGTACCTGCTGGTAACATGCCATTTGATAGTGGCGTGACGTGGCTATAGCGGAAATCTAGTTTTATAAATTTAGCATAAATATTTACTGTCACAGCAAAATCCTGCTAGCGTTATTGTGTATGGCCGTCTACTCACGAAATAGGCTAGCGTGATAGCGCGCAAATCGCATCCACAGAAGTTGAATTCCAGCTTTTTTTTTTTCAATTGCTTTTAATAAAGATTTATTCTTCATGCATCACTTATACACATACCGCCCTTAAGTGGTGTCCCGTGCGCTTCAGAATTTTCTACCTTGATTTGGTTCACATGTTAGTGTGGGATGTCGTTTCTTCCGAAGGACGAATCCCAACAATAAAACGTAACGACTGTTTATTCGATTAACAGTGGTAGCGAACGAACACACTAACGCCACACTCGTCTCCGAAGCGGAATGAAAAAGCCGTGCATTCCGTCGGGACAGCCTGTTTTTGTAGCCGCCGTCGGTGACGCAAGCCTCGGGTGACGCAGCGGTGGCGCTGTGTTTTATCGATAAGGCAGTCCAGCGTGTTGCCGTGTTACGCTGGGACGGATGATAACAAACCGGAGGCTGCGCGGAAATATGCGCAGTGTCTGTCACCACAGTAATTCGCTTCACTCCAGACCAACATTACAGATGAGCTGTTGCAAGTAAGTATTGCTACGAGGTGCTGTTTTCGCGCTTATTATTTCGATTCCTCCCGGCAAAACAGCATCGATTCTACGATGCGTACTTGAGCGACGTATACTAGATTTCTTTTGCGTAATGTTTTGAGATTAGCTCTCGCTGCTAACTCCAGAAAAATGCCTACAGGCAGCTAGATCTCCATTTCCGCGGCTTCTTTAGTTGAACTACGCGAAACACCGAAAGAGGTGGAGTTATTTTTTGCGGCCTCAATCTTATTCAAGACATTATTCGAATACATGAGTTAGCTAGATGCTACATGAAGAAACAGACATGGGGAAAATGAGGCTCGTTATGAGATGCATACAAAAAGAGCCGAAAAAACTGACCCAAGGAAAACAGATAATTTTTTTCCGTATTGGTCTGTGCCAGATAATTATCCCAACCCGCGACCTTATCCGCGGCCATGTTGCGGATGCTATGAACTCATGACTTGGCTTCCGCGGTAACACAGTATGTATTACATACCCCACGTCCACAGCTACGGGAGAAGATCATCATCGTCATCAGCCGGAGTATACCCACTGCAGAGCGAAGTCAATTCTGTTCAGTCGTTCAGTGGTGTCCGACTCTTCGTGACCCTATGGACCATGTCACGCCACGCTTTTCGGTCTGTCACTATCTTCCTAACATCAATAACTTCATCTGCATTGCCTCGAGGATGCCATCTAACCATCGCGTTCGCGACATACGCCTTCTCCGGTAACTCTCAACCTTTCCCAACATCAAAGCTTTCTCCAGCGACTCCTCTCTTCTCATCAGATGACCAAAGTAGCCAAGCTTTTACTTTAGAATATGACCCTACAATGAGCAGTCAGGGTTCATGGTCGACAATGTCGACTGATTTGATCTTCTGGCAGTCTAAGGAACTCTCAAGAGTCTCCGCCAGCACAACAATTCAAATGCGTCAATTCTTCGGCGGTCAGCCTTCTTCACAGTCCAATTCTCGCATCCATACATCACAACTGGAAAGACCATTACGAGTGATACGGATCTTGGTTGGCAGTCTGATGTCTCTGCTCTTGGCGGGCAAGGCTAGCCATGGCTCTCTTTCCCAAAAGCAGGCGTCTCCTAATTGCATGGCTGCAGTCACCTTCCGAGGTAATCTTGGAGCCCAAAAACAGAAAATCTGTCACGGCTTCCACTTCTTGTCCCTTGATGCTCCAGGACCTGATAGGGCAAGACGCCATGATCTTTGTCTTTTTAATGTTCAGTCTAAGCCTAAACTTCTCACTCTCTTTTTGTACGCACATCAGACGTCTCTTGAGTTCCACTTCACTTTCTGTTATTAAAGTGGTATCATCCGCATATCTAAGGTTGTTGATACGTTTTCCAGCAATCTTCATTCCTGCCGAAGACTCGTCCAGACCGGCCTTCTACATGATGCACTCAGCATATAGGCTAAATAGGCGGGGTGACAGTATGTAGCCTTGTCTCACTCCTTTCTCAATCGGGACCCAATTATTAAGACCATGCTGAGTTCTGACTGTGGCCTCTTGTCCTTCATACAGGTTCCTGAGGAGACAGATGAGGTGAATTGGAACTTCCATCTCTTGGAGAGCTTGCCACAATCTGCTGTGATCTACGCAGTCAAACGCTTTCGCATAATCAATAAAGCAGAAGTAGATGGGTTTCTGGAGCTCTTGCTTTTCCCATGATCCAGGGAAGGTTGGCAATTTGGTCTCTAGTTCCTCTGCCCTTGCGAAACCCAGCTTGCATTTCCGGAGGCTCCCGATCCAAATACTGCTGCAGCATACCTTGGAGGGTTTTCACCATCGCCTTGCTAGCATGCGAAATAAACAAGATCGTGCGGTAGTTTGAACAATATTTGGCACTGCCTTTCTTTGGAATGGGGATGTAAACTGACTTCCTCCAATCCTGTTGCCGCTGCAGTGTTGTCCAAATTTGCTGACATAATTTATACACAACGTTAACAGTGCCATTGTTAAGGTTTTGGAGCACTCAGCTGGAATGCCATCAATTACGCTAACTTTGTTCAAGCAAGGCTGGCTAAGGTCAATTCAACTTCACCCTTCAGGATGCCCGGCTCGAGATCAGTGATCACAACCGTCTTATGTTGAGTTTTCACATCTGGGTCCTTCTTGTACAGTTCTGTGTATTCTCGCCACCTCTTCCTTACCTCTGACGCTTCAGCGAGGTCCCTGCCTCGTTTGTCCTTTATTACGCCCAGCTTATCACAGAAGCTTCGTTTGATACCTTTGACTGTCTTATAAAGAGCTCTTGTGTTCCTGAATTGGCTGTTGTCCACAGCTGCTTGGCACCGCGTGTTCAGGGGCCGTATCCAGCGGAGGTTCCTTTCGGGAACCGTTCTCTTTCAAGATGACGTCAATTTGACGTCAGCAAGGCAGCGGGCGCCACCTCACGGTGAGGACGGGAAAGACAGCGGCCAATCAGCAATGGCGCCAGATCGTAGGCGTGTCTACCACGAGCATGTGGCTTTTTCTGGTACCAAATACTTGTACCAAAGTGGTGTTAAGCACGAAATAAGTCTAATAATTACATAGTAATGCAAACTAGTGAATAACAGACTGAAATATTTTTAGGAGCATCCTGTTAACAACTGCCAAGCAATTGTCTTGGCTCCTGAGTACCTTCCTTCGCCGCTAGATGGTGTCGCGCGCGCGGCGGCGTCGTCTGCTTCCTCGCTCGCTGTAAAGTTTTTGTAAGTTCTGCCTTTCGCACAGAGTGGCAAATATCCTAAGAACGAGGTCTACAACGCCCGTAGTATGCAGTCCGAATCACGCTAGCTCTTTGACGGAGGAGTTGCTGCCGCCGTTGCGAGTACGAACGAGCTGCTTGATACCGGCACCGCGCGGGCGCGTCCGCGCCTGCCTATGTAGCGGGGCAGCGTCCGTAGCCTTATCGGCCGCTCAAGCGTCGTGAGTATGCGCGACCTTTCCGTGAATAGCTGTCAATGTAGGACGCAGCCGATGACACATGGAATCCTACCGCACTCGACCCAGTCAGCCACCGTCTGCTCCCCTTCCGCTGCTGTAGAAGGAGGCAAAACTCAGCCCGCACTTACGGACGCGAATTATTTGTCTCTATGACTGCTGGATTCAAATGGTCGCATTGCAGTTGACCGAAAGCTCCAGATCGCAAAGTAGCGATCGAAGCGCGTAGAGCACCTTTGCTTCTGACGGCAGCCCGGCATACCCCTTCGTCCCCACTTCGCTTCGCGATCGGCACGCAGCCTTAGCCAGTGTTGCTGCAAAACCTCCTGAGACATGTAGAAGGCGTTGTCTCGTTTTTCTTTCTCTTTTTATTTTTTACTGCGTCAGTTTACTAAACCCGCAAAACGCTGCCCAAAAAACACATACACACACAAAAAAAAAATGATACCACGGCCGTACTCAAGCAGCTGCGCGGCGCGCGCCGTCGCTCGACTACGGCCATGAGGCGCCACAGCGAGCGCAGAGCGGTTCCATCTCAAAGCAGACCAACTCGTCGCGATTCCTGCGTCGGCCGGCAAAAAGGTTCCTTTCGGAGCGGTGGCCCCGCCCCGTGACGTAGGCGAAAGACGTGGAGCCGCCTCCGGATGTTTTGGGGGTCACGCCGGACGTGAGGCAGCAACCAATTAGGAGCGGCGAAAGGAACCAGTTCCCGAACAGAACCGTCGCGGGATCTGGCCCCAGGAAGGCATTCTTATTTCTCCTTGCTATTCTCTGAAAATCCGCATTGAGAACCTTGTATCTTTCTCTTTCACCCATAACTTTTGCCATCCTCCTTTCCTCAGCTATTTGCAAAGCCTCTACAGACAACCAGTTTGCTTTCTTGCATTTCTTTTGCTTTGGAACTACCTTAGTAGCAACTTCATGTATTATATCACGAACATCTGTCCACAACTCTTCAGGCTCTCGCTCTTCTAGATATAATTCTTGAAATCGATTCCTCACTTCCACAGCATATTCTGACGAATCTTGATCCAGATCATACCTGAAAGGCCTTCTAGTTTTCTGCGTTTTCCTCAATCGAAGCTTAAATTTGGCAACAAGAAGCTGATGATCAGTGCCACAATCGGCCCCAGGCCTTGTTTTTACTGCTTGTATAGCGCTTCTCCATCTCTGCCGGCAAAGGATATAATCAATCTGATTCGTGTACAGACCGTCCGGTGAGGTCCATGTGTTTAGGCGCCTCTTGTGCTGTTGAAAATGAGTATTCGCTACGGCCAAATTGTTTTCTTGACAAAACTCTACTAGCCTCTGCCCAGCTTCATTTGACTCGCCAAGACCGAACTTTCCTGTAATTCCGGACATTTCTTCACTGCCCACCTTAGCATTTCAGTCTCCTATGAGAAAAAGGACGTCTGATGATGAAGTGCGGTCTAAAAGGCATTGCAGGTCAGCATAAAATCTCTCAACATCAACTTCTTCAGCAGTAGTGGTTGGTGCATAGACGTGGATAACTGTAATGTTGAAAGGGGGACCACCTTATATCCGAAGTGAAATCAATCGGTCGTTTTTAGGGTTGTACCCTAGCACTGCTTTGCCCATTCTTGTTTACTATGAGAGCGACCCCATTCCTTCTCCTGGTTTCGTGCCCACAATAAAAGACATAATGGTCGCCGGAATTGAATTCCCCCATTCCGGTCCACTTGAGCTCGCTGATAGCCAAGATATAAATACAAATACAAATACAAATAATTTTATTTAGCATCAACACTGATTACACAGTACTCGTGATGCTGCAGGGTGCTAGCAAAAAGCCTGCGATGGCTTGACAAAGGCTAGCACCCCGCTTACAGTGCAATACAGCAGCGGACAAAACGCAACAAAACAAGAAAAAGCCATTATAAACATAACGACGGCTTTATATATTACAAAGTACATTTAGAGGATAGGACTAATATTGGGTGGTACAGAACTGCATGTGTTAACAATATTTTGATTTGAGGACATATACTGTTGTATAGATTAGCTGGACTTGTTAACAGAGGAATTAAGAGCTTAATTGTGGTAGCATGTACATCAACATTTGGCGGCCATAGTTGGTACGGGTATGGGGAATCTTCCAAACCTCACTGCTTCGTGTGCCATACGTTTTTTCAACTGGAGTCAGTGTCGCAAGTGTTTCAAGGAAAGCGTCACTATTTATGCGATAAGTACGATAACGTTTTAGCAGAACTGCGTTGAACAGGTTCGGTAATGGTTCTAATCTAAGGTCATGAAATATAGGTTCTGTGTGTGCGTCATAAGGTTCATTAGAAATGATTCTTACAGCTTTTTTCTGTAGTCGATAGATTTTGGACAGGTTTGTGTAGGTCATTGTTCCCCATACCAAATAACCATACGATAGCGTGGACATGAAAAGGGAATTGTATAAGAGCAATTTAATGTGCTTTGGCAAAAAATAACGAAAGCGTGCAAGAATACCTACTGTTCGCGAAAGTTTGGAGTGAACAAGGTCAGCATGCGCGCTCCACTGCATATTCTCTTGAAAAAGAACACCTAACGTTTTTATAACTGGTACCAACTCTATGACCGAAAGACCTAGTCGAAGGACAATATTGGAATTAACTGGCTTATTTTTAGGGCGAAAAAGAACTGATTTTGTCTTCGAGATGTTTATAGTTAAAGAATTAGTTTGGCTCCAAGTGTCTAGTACATCAAGCACTTCATTCGCTTTCTTAACAAGCAGGGGTAAACTGTGATGTGAGAAAAATAGGCTTGTATCGTCGGCATAAATAACAAATGAAGTGTTTAAATCTATGTGAACAAGGTCGTTAATATTGGGAGCCTTCTGTGGACCTTCTTTCATTTGTACATGCCATCATCATCTTCTTTCATTTGTACATACCATCATCATCGTCCCGCGGTGCCGGCTCTAGCGCGTGCCTGGGTTGGTGACCGGATTAAAACGCTAGACAAGGCTTCGCTGTCCTTGCCGCCCCGACCTCGCCGTCTAGGTTGAAAAGCAGCGGCCCGAGAATACTTCCCTGCGGAACGCCGTGTAATAATGGTTTGAAACTGGAGCAAGATTTATTTATGTGTACCCTTTGTTGGCGGTGTTGTAGGTAAGACTTAATGAGAGATAGAAAACAGCCTCTGAAACCATAATATTCCAATTTTTTTAATAACGTGGTGTGATTTATTTTGTCAAATGCTTTTGAATAGTCTACAAATATTCCAAGTGTATAAAATTCACGCTCAAAAGCATTAAGAATGATTTCTTTTTGCGCCAGCAAGGCGCTTTCTGTGGATCGTTTTTCTGTAAACCCAAACTGATATTGTGTCAAGATGTGATGCTTGGTTAGGAATGAGCTCATTCGAACGTGTATTAGTTTTTCAACGACTTTGGAGAAAACAGGGAGTATTGAAATGGGCCTGTAATTAGACATGTTGCATTTCTCACCACTTTTAAAAATGGTAGTAACTTTAGCCACTTGGAGTCGGCGATGAAATTGACCGCATGAAAATATTTGATTAATGATATACTCTAAAACTGGAGCTATAATAATAGTAACATACTTAAGTGGCCGAATCTGTAAGCCAGCTATATCAGTACAATTAGAATTGTTTAAAGACATGATTGTAGACACGACCTCATCTGCAGTCACTGGAGATAAAAATGCACTATCTTCTGTTCGTTGGGGCATAAAATCTGTACAGCTGGGGTCATGATGGCTATTTCCTACTGATGTGAAAAATCATTAAAAGCTACAGCTATGTTTTCTCCAGCAAGAGTTGTACCATTTACAGTTATCTCGTTGGGGTTATCATTTGAATCAGGGTGGCGGTTTAGGAGCGTATTTAATTTTTTCCAAATGAATTCTGGAGTTTGCTTTGTGTCCTGGACTAAAAGGTTTTCAAAGTACTCTCTTTTAGTTTTCCGTAAGAGACTGTTCTGTTTCTGTGCTTTTTGAATTCATCTAAATCGGTTTTGTTTCTGTATTTCAAAAACTTTTGATAAATAATATTTTTCAGCTTTATAGCTTTGATACATTCTGCAGTAATCCAGGGTTTGCGTGCTTTGCGTGGCCGTTTGTGGGTTCTGAAGGAAAAGCAATCATTATAAATATTTATAAGTTTGTGTATGAAGGTGTTGTAAGCCCCCTCCGCATCAGTGCTCGAAAGAACGCTCTCCCAGGATATCTTAGAAAGTAAGTTATAAAAAACCTCCAGGGTGCTTTCACTTATCTGCCGATATGTATTAACACTCCGCTTCGCGTCTTTTAATTGGAACTTTTTATGACTAAGCACTAAATATATAGGTAAGTAGTCACTAATATGTTTGAAGAACTCCTGAACTGATAGGCACATTTATAGTGTTTGTGATAAAAATGTCTATGAGTGTGGATGTACCATGCTGTATACGAGTGGGTTGCTCTATGATATTAGTGAACGCATTAGTTTCTAAAGTGCAGCACAATTCTTCACTTTGTGGGGACGAATGCAGAAGGTCAATGTTCAAGTCTCCGCCGGGAATTAGTTTGCAGTCGTTTTCGTTAACCCAACTTAGAAATGCTTCAAGAAACGGAAAAAAAGCACTATTTCTACCTTTAGGCGGACGGTATGCCACAGAAAAAATGGTCATATTACATCTCAAAGTTAGCATTTCGTAATCATCAGCTATAACAGAAAAAGAGTCAATAATGTCGCATTGAAATGCATCTTTCACTAACAGCATTACACCACCCCCTATCCTCCCATTGCGATTCAAGTGGAAGGTTTGATAGCCGTGCACACGAAGTGCTTCTGAATCATCCTGGTACCACGATTCAGTTACGATCACTACATCAAACTTAAAACTAAAACAGTCAAAAAGTGTAGTTATTTCGTCTTCTTTGTTTCTTGCTGACTGAGCATTTATATGCAAGAAAGAAATGTACTTTTCTCGAACAAGGGGCAAGGGCGATGCTTGTGGCGCCATCTGGTATCAGACTATATATCAAAACGATTAGTTCAGTTCAGTTCAGTTCAGGCGTTCAGTCGTGTCCGACTCTTCGTGACCCTATGGACCATGTCACGCCACGCTTTCCGGTCTCTCACTATCTTCTTAACATCACATAGCTTCATCTGCAATGCAACGATTAGGGCGTCACCCAAACCAGTTAAACAATCTTTTCAAGATCACTGCTGCTCGTTATCTGAAGCACTCCGGAAGCACTCCGGCCCATCCACTTTCCTGATTATGCCTAACCGCTCCATTTTATCTATTTCGCGCTTCAGGGACTCCCTCAGGGGAATTGGTACCCAGCGTGGAGCGCTTATGGCATGCGGGATAGCGCCAGCTTGTAGCCTGATGGTGTACTGCCCTGGCATCGTACCTAGACCTCGGAACATTTCTGGAAAACGCGTCTCGTACTGCAGGTTTCCCGAGTCGACCGCGTCTGTAAATTTCACGATACCTAAGACCTCAAGTGCAGGTAATCCTAGAAGGACGTCGCGTAACGGACTGACAACGTAGCATGTTTGGTACACAGTTTTGTCTTTCCATGCGATCTCTGCTACGAATTTGCCTAGTGCGTTAAGCTTACTGCCTCCTGCACCTTGCAAGACTTCATCGGTTTTTACCAGAAACCGATGAAATCCCACTTCTGACACCATATCGTGTTAGCCCAGGCAGGGGGGGCGCCGTTGCACCCGCGCCGGAACGCTGCCAGAGAAAGCAGTCCAGACACCGAGCTCCCAAGCGACGAAATGAACCCCCGTTTATTCTCGCACTCCGCTTTTATACACTTGCGCCACACTTGCGCCACAGATACACTAGCGCCACTATCGCAGTCGCAGCTGCCAGCCAAGCCAAGCCAAACCAAAACAGATGATAACAGCACAGATGAAAGTGCTGAAAAATGGTAGATAACCGCTTCAGTTGGTTGTACGCGTGTCCGCTGCTGCTGCCAAAGTGTCAGGAATAGCGTTGCGCGTAGCCACAGA
>JAJIZL010053793.1:29099-47819 GCA_023969395.1 Amblyomma maculatum | reverse complement strand
TAGAAGATATTTATTTGCCTCCTGCCTGAAACCAATCATAGAATAATTTTTGATATAATCGCTTGCTAGGCTTTAAGGCTGGCACACAGCATGCTAAGGGCTGGCGTTCATTTTACAAAGAACTGAATGCTACACTCGCGGTCCGAATTGGCGCGAAACTTTTATGTATTCTACCTATGGCAATCTCTTTTTCCACTTTGATAAACGAGAACAGGTTTCGTATAGTATTGTTAAGGTTTACTACGAGAAATTTTAACGGTGCCCTTTCAATTTTCCCCTTCCCGTAAAGTACCTAAGCCGAAAGTTTTTCTATGGCCTCTGAAAAGGCATTGTGGAGAACGTCCAACAACGATATCGAGAAAAAATAAAGCAATATTTCTTTTAGACAGCTCTCTCTTCGGATCGATGCAAATTATCATAATGCATGTAGTAATTTGGATGGCCGCCACGGTTTAAGCAATGTGCGACAGAGACTAAGACCTGAGGAACGAAGAATTAAGAATATTTGTACGTCACTAAAAAACTGAAACAGATACACCTGGCGGCGATCGGTAAAACTGGTTACGGTGCACATAATAGTCAGGCTTGCCATCGATGAAAGGTGAGACTCAATCTAGCGGTCAGCCCCTTCAATAATTAATGTTTCGTCACATCATCAGCGTAACTGTGAAGCTTTCTTTCTAAGACACCTATAACAACGACAACAATTTCTGGCATTGCAGGTACTGCCTCCACTCATTATCAATGCAGGCCGCTTTGATCGCCTCTTAGATATCAAAATGATAAGAATTCGTACCACTAACTGTAAGCAATCCTTGAAAACAAAAAATAGGAATTCTTAGCGACATGCTCTATTTCACATGAATCTCCCATTCTTCCTGCTTTCATTTTTGTGCCAAATGCTGTGTCACAAATTGGCAGAGTGAATTGCCTCTGGCCCCTTAGACAATGATTGCGTCAGTGGCTCGTGGTGACTGAGCAGGCGTTCTTTGTTATCATCATGGATTTTTCTCTCTTGGGAAGAAATAAAGAAGACACTGAAGTAAAGTGAAACGTACGGTAAAGGAAATGGGTGAAAAATTAGGGTTCCTTCAGTAGTGCGGAGCAGTAGCCAGACCGAAAAGTTCAAGTGGGAGAGAAAGAAGAATTGAGCTGCCTAAGCCGGCAAGACAGAACTTGCGAAACCAGAGAAACGAATGAACGCGTCGCAAAAGCAAATCTCGGCCCGACAGAGGATAACGGGAAACAGGAGGGAGGGTGACAGTAGGATGGGTAAGCAGGCAGGATTGCTCCGGCCGACGAGGAGCTGGCGACAAATCATGCCTCCTACACTTCGTCTTACCGCTTGGGAGCGGCCGGATCGCATCGATCGCGATGGACGGTGATTTCTCCTTATCCCTATTGCACTTCTTGCGGGACTTTTTATTTTAGATTTTGGAAGAAAGCAAAAGCCATGAAAAAATCAGGTTGATCCCATTTTCAAAGGAATTGGCGACGCAGAGAATATGGTGTTTCTTGCTCTGGAACGCATTCGTTTTTTTTTTTTTTTTTTTTTGTTCCCATTCACGAATGCAAACTTGTCATGTAGGCTTGGAGTTTATTCCTAAAAAGCCCTTCACTTGGTTGTATTTGTTGTAAATATTGCGTGTGATGAATAAAGGCGAATATTCTTTCACACTCGGTGAAATGAAGAAGAGCAGATAGTTGTTCAAACTTTTCTTGAAGCGGTCTTTCGCTCCATTGCATGGTATGTTCCTTATCAAAATTCTAGAATCTTCAGCATAACTGAGTCTATCGTATTGTGAAGGTACTCCGTTCAATCTCTTTGCAGTTTTTCCGCCTCTGCGTTTTCCTGTTTGATTTGCACATGGCTTCAACCGACGTCGGAGATGCAGCATTTGCCAATACGTTCACCTGGCCGCTTTCAAGAAAAACGGTTACTAATCTGTTTCTATCACTATGCAATGCGCCAAGCTTTTGGCCGTCACTTCAATCGCTGCCCCACCACAGCCAGCCAATTTGCGTAAGCCAAGTGCGCCGAGTTGTTGTGGTGCCTTTCTCGAATACTTTCCAGTTTGAATGGCTAACGAACGATGAAGCTGTTATCAGCGAACCAGCACCGCACTCCCAACAAAAAGAATAAGGAAGTTCGGGACAAAGCTGGCGTCTACTACGCAAATAGGGCAGTGATTTTTGCATTTAGCTTATACTACTTTAGTTATTTTTAACGTCAAGCAGTTTGTTAAACATTTATATTCATTAACTGAAAACAATCCTTCTTGTGCAAGTAAGAACAAAAGAACCTAAACAAGTATATTTTTCAATAGCCTAATGCTAGCCTTATTCAATGGGTTGGATGGTGTTTTTTATGTATGTTTTATTTTAACAAGCCCCTAAATGTCCTCATCATGAAAGTATTACATAAAAGCTGATAAAAAATGAAACATGAGTATACAAGAACGAACATCTAACTAAAGCTACTGAACAAAAAACAAAACAAGAGACGCGCTCTCACTTTGTCTATATGCGATTCATTTTATCGGAAATCGCCCGTTGCCAACTTAAAACTGTTTGGTGTAGATAATGAGTCGCACTTCTCGGAATACCGAGAGTGCACAGCACACAACCCTTTCGCAACCACAACAGTTGCAGTCGAACATGCAGAGCTGTTGCAGAGTCAGATACAGAATACAAACCGCGCTCGGTTTCCTATTTGCATTCTTTTTTTACACCACGCAGTGCATAATTTAGTCCTGAGTGGATTCGAGAACGCTGCAATCGCCTCAAAGCCTTGATGCCAGCGCACAGTCGATTCAAACGGCCAATCATTCGCAAGGCCTCATGCTCACCGGCTTTGTTCTTACGGCTGATCGAGATTACAGTGAATGATAATTGTTTAGGCGAAAGATTAGGAATTCGGATTCCTCTCTGGGCTCGAACGTAGAGGTTAGGGCCCTGCGAAATTGCACCGCATTCATTCTGTCCCAGGAATTCGAAGGCAGCACGCGAGCAATTCAGGCGCTGCCCTCATAGCTTCAATTACGTTCCGAACAGGATTTCCGAATGCGGCAGTCGGTCGGTTTGGCGAAAACGCAGTAGGCAACTCGTGGCACCGGCTTTGTGTGCTGCTCTGAATTCCCGCGAATTCTTCCGCTAATACCGTAGGAAACTCCGGGTAACTCCTGAATACTTGTAATCGGTTCGTCCGTTTTGGTATGAACAAAATACAGGCCATTAATCCAGGTTTATATTACCATCGTTCTGCAAAATAAATATAGCTTTATTCATACATTTCATGTATTTGCTGCCAGTTTTCTTTATAGCTCTGAAAACACCCTGACGACTCTGACATCATCCTCACTGCTCGGTAATCGGAAATGAAGTTACCGGTATTACCCCATACCCTAATGAGCTAATATATCAGTGCAAGTAATGTCAGCGGCAGGCGCTTTCTTGAGTCTGATTTCCTTGGTTACTAGCTTCTTACTCGCATCACCCATCTAAAGAAGGCATTTTACCTAGGGAGCTTTATATTGTGGCTATGTTTCAGCAATTTGTTCTTGCTAGATTGGAAAGGTCCGTCATAATATTTAACGAATACCTGACTGCGGAGCTGAGGAACACGGCAGAACCATATAAACCTTAATTCTTCCGCTTGGTAGTCACGTTTTTAGACTGGTAGTCCGCATCTGCATACACTGATTTCGTCGATGCTATCATATAGCTGGAATAGTACCTCTATGCAGCTCTATGAATACTGACGCGCGTCGTGTCATAACTAGAATGCATCGATTTCGCGAAATCTGTAATTGGGACTACCAAAATTGCTGGAAATTGAATAAAAGGAATAGATAAAAAATGAACCTGTCGAAATCTACCGCAGATATCAGCAACACATTTTTGCTTACAGCGCCGCTGCTGTTGGCAGCACCGCTAAGGTATGCGGCGCCTTTTGTTGTGTTGCGTTCTGTTTTGAACACATTTTAAAAGCCAATCAAGCAAAAGTAAAGTTAAAAATTATTCTTATTATTTGAAAGAAGTAAACAATGACTGACTTAAGTGGATATTAAAGCAAATACCAGTCCGTATGACGCTGTTGCATAGTCATAAAACGCAGTATATTTACTTAGGACGCTCCAAAGATATGAAATGTCAGTGGCAATGAAATGACACGTTATCACACTGCCGTAGGTTAAAACTCGAGTTTTCTGATGCTTTTAAAATATACAGTCCTTGTTAAATCGCGAAATCACTCGATATTTAAATCAAGTGGAAAGACCTACCAGAATATGCCATTTTGTATGCTCGTCTTTGGCAGCAGGCAGTCCCTTTATAAGCCTTTCTCATGCAGCAAGAACTATATAGAGAGAAGATAAAAGATTTCCATACAGTTATAAGCAGTATATAGCAACTGCTTCGGCTACCAGGTGGTGCTTGTATGCCTCATTGATATAATAATGAGCTCCTAATTTATTTTCATGTGGGCTTCACTGAAGGGAAGGTGAATAAGTGAATGTATGTTTATTCAGATGGCTCTTAGGTCTACAGGGAGAAACAGGTAGAGAGAGGGAGGTAAAGTTTAGTGTGAAAAAGGTATAAATCTTTGGAGAAAGTCTTACGGCGATTCACCCGTTGGCCTAATGTAGGTGTTTAGCGCCGGCACTAGGTAACGGCTGAGGTGACGCCATCTGCGTTCGACATGTGCCCGGCAGTCCCCGATTAAGCGGGATCTCACTTGTTCCTGTTTCGTGAAAATGGGAGCTTAGGTTGTGTTTTAATATAATACCTGTAATGGGAAAGGAAAATGTACTACATACGCGAATAACATGCTATTTCCTTGTATGCTTCCACTAGCGCATATCTATTATGTGAAGGTAGGTATAAGTTGGTAGTCAAAATGTTCTTCTCGGAAGCGTTAGAAGAAAAAACAGGAAACATTTAGTCTTGTCATCCCTCTAGCATACAAAAGGCGAGAAAAGCAATAACGTAATTTTACTTTTCTCTGACGAGAATCAATACGTTATCCTTAGTAAATTCCTAATGGGTCGTTTGCCTTTAAGGCGTACATTCCTAATACAAAGAAAGTTTTCTGAATAAGTTCGAAAATTACACAAAACAGAACGGCGAATATTGTGTTCAATAACACATTATATTGAACTTACCAAGACACTGTTAACTGATGCAGCATTTGTTCGCTGTGCGAATTCCCGGAATTTTATTATTAGTTGTGATATTATGAATTTCAGTTGTAATAAAGCTTCAACTCGAAGAAACCAAAATATTTCACGTGTTTTTCTGAAGTAAAGGTCTTGCGTGCGTAGAGAAGAAACACAATTACATAAATCACTAAACATTCTACGTTAAAATTGCAGCGGCACTATGTTATAGACCTTCAAAAAATTTGCCTGAGCTTCGTATGCAAAAATCTCATTGCGTATTTCTTCAATATTCGACATTTTCGGAAGAAGATCGTCGCGTAAAATGTGGGTTGCAAGGCACTGTCGCGTGAGGAAATAGTCCCCGAAACAACCATTTTGGTCTCATAAAATGGTAAATGAGTTTCAGGCTCTTAAAGTCGCCCTTCCTGTTTACCGTATAAATATTAGCATTTTACTTTCTACCGAGTCTTTTTGTATCTCTTTTGTATCTTTTCCGCTAGAGTAACTTTTTCCCTTAGGCACTTCTTGGTAATGAATCCCTTTCATGAGACGCACGTCCAAGTAGCTGCTCATCGTTTGTTACAGATTTGACGTTAATGCAAACTTTATATTTCTTTTAAAGCTGATGTTCACAATTGAAGTCTTCGCTCAAGGAGGTTACAAGAAGCTTCTCTGAGCGACCCGTGTCTCAGAAGCCAGTAATTCGTCTTTTCCGGTGGTTGAAGTTTACTCCCTGGAGAAAAGCGGAGCCTGCTCTTCTAGCTGCTCTCTTTCGGGCCGCTGTGTAAACGCGAAATGGGCGTGTCTTCGTCGACCGTAAACAGGCTTCATTTTTAATATCCTAGCGTTCCGGAACGATGCCGCACATTTATTGTGTTTTGTCGGAAGTCTCACAGCGCACGTGAAGGATGCGTTGAAACAGCTCACCCTAAAAGACTACATTTTGCACAATCTATCCCGAAAAGGCAAGCAGGACAAAATTAAAACCAACAAACAAATGTTCGTAAGAGACAGTATTTTCTCTCATGAATTTTTAAAAGGTACATCCACTGGTTTCTTTGACATTGCACACTCTTGCTTACTAATAAACTGGCAGCATACGGGCCCTGTTGAACAATGTTTAGGTGTATCAATAAATCCGGGAAGATATATTGGCCGCTAAGCGGCGTGCTATTTCCCAAGTGACAGTTATTTGCTCCAAGCGAATAGGTAATGTGGCGTGAAAACATAGAAAGAGGCTATATGATTACAGGATTAGTTATTGCTTTAACGACTATGAGTACTTTGTGAGCATTCTACAGCGCTCCGCGCCATGGTCCGTGTCGTCGTCGTCGCCCTATTCGTCTCAAAACCAAACCGCTGGTCCTATAAAAATCTGTTGCAAAACACCGGATCGAATCTAGAAAATATTCAATACTCAAAAACCCTCTCGCGTTCCTTTATTACACGATTTTCGCTTGTCTGGACGAAAGAAACTGGCAGTTGCACACGTGATAGCCTCGCCGTTTGAAAACCATTTGCCAATACAGTTTGCCATTTGCAGGCTGTGCGATGATAGCAGAAGCAAGTGGAGTTCTGAAATGACGTCTTAATTCCGAACGTCGTCTTTCTAACTAAGAAAACAAATTTTGCTGTGCATCGATTAACCAATATGACCACGCTTTGAATGGAAGAGGAGTAGATATTTTAACTTCGGATGGGTAGCGCGTGACAAAAAAAAAAAAAAAAAAACTGCATTCAAGCAAGAATAAAAAAAATAATCGAAAAGAAGTGCTCAAGAAACGCCATTGGCACTTTAGGGGCCATAACATTTAAGGGCTTGAAAAACATTAAGTTCTTATGTTGCAATAAAACATTTTCTAGTTCCAGGCTTAGTCTCCACAATTGTGCGATTGCCTGGGAACTCAGAACATCAAATAGTGCACGAAACACTTACGAAAAATGAAGGCATTCTGCCACAAGAGGAACTGAAAAAAAGAGTTCAGAGCTTTATTCTACTGGCCAAACCTCAGCAGAAAATTCGTATCATTACCTTCAGTAGGTTGTCACAAGCATACTTCATAATTCGTTGAGAAATTATTCTTCGGATTGTCGGCGAAGCTGGTCGGAGAATTTGTGCTTCCTTATGTCTTATATGCCTAAGCAACTTTCGGTACTTGGTACTCATCCTTTTTTTTTGCTTCGTGATGACTTCAGGAGACTTTCATCATAGTCAGCACAGACGATGAAGATACGGCCCAGAACGTAAGGCGTATTACCCATCTTACGTTTGACAACAGAGCGTATGAAGTCAACGCCTACGTAGCAGCCCCCGAAGGCACTCAGAGAGGCGTGATCCACGGTATAGAACCGGGGACATCATCTGCCGAACTCAAAGCCAACCTAAGGGTGCGGACGCACGGAGTCAAGATCCACAGCGCCCGGATGCTTGGAAAGTCAAGTTCAGCCGTCATCACGTTTGACGGACCCACCACACCAAAACAAGTACTATACTACGGAGGAGAGATGTGGTGCTACCCATACCGCCCGACGCGGCAGATTTGCTGTATCTGCTGTCAACAAGGACACAGATCGGACGTCTGCCCCAACCCGGGAAGCAAGGCCTGCAGACTCTGCGGAACGCAGAATCCAATGGAAGGACACTCATGCACAACCAAGTGCCTGGTCTGCGGAGGCGATCACGCAGCTGGCACGAGGGAGTGCAAGCACCGACTCAAGACGGCCGAAGAGCTGCGAGGAGGACCCACACGAGGCGGGCCCACACAGCGACAAAGCCGGAGGCGGAACCGAAAGGGAGGACGTGGACCAAGGTGGTTCAGCTCGGAGCGGACCGGGAGCCAGGCCCGGGATGAGGCGAGCCCGTCCAGAAGCCGGTCGCGGAGCCAGAGCCGGGGCCAGAGTCGGACCAGAGACAAGTCCTACCCGCCCTTGGTAAAGCAAAGCGGAGACCCGGGACAACAAACGCAACAACAGAAGAAAGGTGGAGTGAGGGTGAGCTGGGGAGCAGGCCCTCCCAAATCACTTTTTCCGCACTCGGGACAACAAAATCAAGCAAACAATGAAGAGAAACTCGCTGAGGAGAATAGGGCACTTAAAAAGAAGCTCGAACTCTGCCGCGAGGAAACACGGAAACTTAAAAAAAGAATAGATGACCTCATAAAGGAAATGCAGCTCCAGAGACAGGGTTCACCCCCGCGAATAATGAACCCGGCCCCGCAAGCGCCGGAGCAGCCCTTGGAGCAGCACACACAACAACCAAAAATCTTAGAGAGCAAATTGGAAAATTTTATGAGTATGATGCAAAACCAACTGATGAAATTGCAGCAGAAAGTAGCGCTACAAGATCAAAATTTCCGAACATACGTTAAAAGCCAAAACACACAAAAAACCACAAACGACGCCAGAGACAGGCTTCTTAATGAAAGAAGATTCGGGGCAGAAAACCAAAGTGAAAAAAGCAGTGACGCAACATGGCAGGACACAACCAATTAGATATATGGCAGTGGAACTGCAGGGGATACCGGCGCAAGTAGGGACTCCTCCAGCAGTTCATCAATACCAGACACACACCTCCAGACATCATGCTACAGGAGACTAACACCACACCCACCCTGAAGGGATACACATGTCAGGAAAACGGACGCGTCGCTACCCTCATCAGCAATAAGCTGGTCACCATAGCACACGAAGAGATTGAGGACACACAGATAGAACATATAATAACAGAAATTATACCCAAAAAGAAGCACAAGGCAAAGAGCACCTTCGTAGTTAACCTTTACAGCCCCCCAAAACAAAAGGGTGGCGATTTCAGCAAGCTCTTTTCGGAAGCAAATAAACTAGCCAAGACGAACACCTTAGTAATTGCGGGTGACTTCAACGCAAGAAGCGCGAGCTGGGGATATCAAAAAACAGAGAGAAAGGGGAAACAGATATGCGTGGCGGCAGAAAGCATGAACTGTGACCTCCTAATGGACGAAAATCAACCGACTAGGCGAGGTAACAGTGTGAGTCCAGATACCTGCCCTGACCTCACCTACATTAAAGGAACAAAGCAGGCCGAGTGGGAAAATCTGCTGGAAGACCTAGGCAGTGACCTTTACATTCTAAGAACGACAATTGAAGCAGCCAACGTAAAGAAGAAGATCGGAACGGCCCACCTTACCAACTGGGACGCCTTCCGCAAACACTGCGAACAACTAAAAGGGGAAATCACTTCCGTGGAGGAGTGGGGCCAACAACTGAAACAAATAGAAGAACTCTATACGAAAGAAATAGACAGAACAGAACAAGTACCGGAGGTGGACAAGCGGCTGCTCGGGCTATGGGAGGCAAGACGCGGGCTCACCAAACGCTGGAAAAAGCAAAAGGTAAATAAAAACTCAAAAAGAGGATCGCGGAAATCACGATAAAGGCAGAGGAGTACGCAACACAACTGGCCAGGCAGGGATGGCAGCAGTTCAGCAGCTCACTGAACGGAACGCTCAGCACGGCCAATACGTGGCGCATATTAAAGGCCCTCATGGACCCAACCAAGACAAAAACAGAAAGTGGCAAGGCAATTCAGAAATTGGTCCACCAGTACGACGGAACAGACGAAGAACTGCTAGAAGCAGTCCGCATCAAATACTACGGAAAGGACAACCCCAGGGCTACGACGGGGAGTACCAAGGGGCGGACAATCCTGCAATGGACAGGCCGATCACGAGAGAGGAAGTCCTGGCGGCGATAAGAGCGACAACACGAAATACAGCAGCCGGCGCAGACAAGATCAATAACGCCTTGATTCGCAACCTCAGCGACGAGCCAATCGACCAGCTAACGGTGTACCTCAACATGCTGTGGGCCGAGGTGATGGTCCCGAAGGAGTGGAAACACGCTGTCGTGGTTATGATACCCAAGCCCGGCAAGAAGCTTCAGATAGACAACCTGAGACCCATTTCCCTCACGTCGTGCCTTGGCAAATTGTACGAGAGAATCGTCACCAGGCGAATCCAACAATATCTAGAAGCCGAGGAGCAGTACCCGCACAGCATGTTCGGCTTCCGGGCGAACCTGTCAACGTAAGACGTCCTACTGCAGATCAAGGAAGAAATCATAGACATGGCACCAAGAACTGGCGAAAACATTATCATGGCCCTGGACATCAAAGGGGCCTTCGACAATGTTAGCCACGAAGCCATCATGGAAGGCCTAAACAACGCCAATTGCGGAAGGAGGACCCACGACTACGTAAGATCCTTCCTATCAGAACGCACAGCGACAGTGGGGTTGGGAGACCTGCGAAGCGACACCTTCACCACCCCACGAAAGGGCACGTCGCAAGGATCCGTAATCTCACCAGTGCTCTTCAACATTGCGATGATCGGACTGGGCAGAAAACTCAGCAAGATCGATGGCATCCAGCACGCGATGTACGCCGACGACATTACGGTCTGGACGAATCGAGGCTCGCTAGGACAAAAGCAAGAGAGACTGCAGGAAGCAGCAACATGTGTAGAAGAGGAAGTGAGAGAAAGGGGCCTAGCCTGTGCCACGGAGAAGTCGGAACTTTTTAGGGTAGGGTGCAACCCCACCAAGGTGGACCTGACAGTAAGGTTAGAAGGCCAAAATATACCGGAAAGGGACATGATACGCACCCTAGGCATGTGGATCCAAGGAAGCAGAAGATGTACCCACACAATCAGTCTACTCAAGACGTCAACAGAACAAGTAAGTCGCATGATAAAGAGTGTATCGCAGAACAGAAGCGAGATGAAGGAAAGCGACACGATCAAGCTCGTCAAAAGCCTGATAGTCAGCAGAGTCACGTACTCGTTGCCATACCACCGCATGACCAAGAAAGACAAAGAACAGACGGAGGCGCTGCTAAGAATAGCGTACAAGACGGCACTCCACCTACCAAAAGCACATCAAATGAAAAGCTGCTACAAATGGGCCTAAACAACACATTCGAAGAACTAACGGACGCCCAGCTAAGTGCGCAAATAGTCAGGCTCCGACAGACAGTCACCGGCCGCAAGCTCCTAGAGAGATTAGGACACGACGTAGAAGGGATCGTAGATAGAACAGCCACCATTCCAGACGAGGTCCGTCAAACACTGGATGTCAGCCCCCTGCCGAGAAACATGGATCCCAACCTCCACGCCGCTAGAAGGCAGGCCAGGGCAGACTATGTGCAGCGGAATCTAGCCACAATGGAAAATACGGTATACACAGACGCGGCCCTATACCCATGGGACCGCAGGACCAGAAAGTTCAGAGTCGCGGCAGCAGTGGTAGACCACATGGGGAAACCAATCAGCAGTGCGACGTTAAGAAACTGTACGGTAACGGAGGGGGAGGAGGCTGCCGTAGCTCTAGCGGCCGCCGAAGGTTACCGTAGGAACAAGTCTCTCATAATCCTAACAGACTCCAAAGCAGCATGCAGGAACTACACACGGGGCAAAATAAGCAAGGAAGCGCTGAGCATCCTCCACGAAGCAAGGCTTCCAAATAAGACCTTAAGACACAGGATTTTCTGGATACCGGCACACACCGGGATAGTGGGTAACTCGAGGGTAGACAGCCTAGTTCGCGAGATCACGAACCGAGCAGGGCAGTCAGAAGCCCTGGAGGACCCCATAACGGTGGAACCAACGTATACAGAAATACTAAACTGCCACAGAGGGCGGAGATTCAAATACCCACCACCCCACACATCATTAACACAGCACGAGGCGGTCTGCTGGCGGAGACTGCAAGCAGGGACATACCACAATCTATACATACTACACAAGATGTTCCCTACACAATACAGGAACACATGTCCATGGTGCGGGGCAACCCCTACACTATACCACATCACATGGGAATGCGAACGAAACAGAGCCTTCCACAAACTAAATAACCCGAGTGCGGAACAATGGGAGGGTCTGCTGACCAGCAGCGAGTTCACGGCCCAAAGGGCACTGGTTCGGCACGCCTGCGAAGCAGCAAGACTCAGCGGTGCCCTGGAATAGGGGCGCCGACCTTGTGAAGAGGCCGAAGATATGAAGACATCGGCCCGCCGCTAAAACCACCACAAACTTTTTGAGCAATAAATGTTTCTCTCTCTCTCTCTCTCTCAGGAGACTTGAACCAGTGGTATTTAGTCCGAGCCAAAAATTATTAATGTTCTTTTTAATAAAAGGCTGAATAACATTTCTTACTAATCAGTTTGCTATTGTGGGTAATTCGCTGATTTTATTGTGATATGGACAGTGTAGTGAATTCAGCACATGATAGCCTGCCTGTGCGAGCTCTGGGAGTATTGTATTACATTCAGAGAGAACCCGAAAAAACAGACTACGTATCAGTATTCCATGTTTGAAAGTAACAAAATTTGTATTTGTACTGCTAAAATTAAGCCTGAAACTAAAGCGCTCAGAACATTCAATGTCAATACATATGCACAGAACAGGACATTATAGGAGGAATATATATTATCTTTGGAGATATATAGTGATTGAAAGCCCTTAAGATCCCAGGCACCTGTGTCTTGGCGGCAACAGTGCGTAAAATCTTCCTGAACTATTGTGAAAGAAAAAGCTATAACTTTGCCCAAACACAGTTTTACTACCGCCAATTAAACAATTATCCGGTTATCATCGAAGGCTATGAACTTCGACACAACATAACATGATCGCTAGACGCCACTTAAGTTCAAAGCAGTATTTATTTATTTTTTTTTATTTACAGATACTGCTAGTGCCATTGACTGAAGCGGTAATTCTACGACTCCAAGCAAAATCCTATGTAGATGATCGTCTATAAACGTGTAAATATTTTACCCGGTACTTATTACAGTATGCTATAATACTCTCGACGAATAGAAAATAATATTGTTAGGTTTGTTTTTATTCATGACAGCGCATATTTTTGAGTGAGTTCGTGAAGCGCGGCGAATGACCTCCAGTGACTATGCGCAGTCGAGTCTGCTCGGTAAAATTTCTCTTTTGGTTGGGTGGTCATTATCATATTATTACTTCATATCATCCTTGTTCCTCACCCGGTTAAAACACAAAACGAAAGCATAACCCAGCAAAAAACCCTTTCAGGGCATAAAACTACTGTTCCTAGACCTTTTTGTTTTAGGACAATTACAGGCGCCCTGCAGGGGTGGCGCAGTATTTACAGCGCTCGACTACTGTGCCCCAGGAGGCAGGATAAAATCCCGCCCTCGTTGGCCGCTTTTCGATGGCGGCTAAAAGCAAGGCGTCCGTGTGCTGTGCGATGTCAGTGCACGTAAAGAACCCCAGGTAGTCGAAATTTCCGGAGTCCTCCACTACGGCGTCTCTGATAGCCTGAGTCGCTTTGGGAGGTTAAACCCCACAAACCAAACGAAAACACACCATTGCAGACTAGAAAAATCTATACTACCAATACTGTTACCAAGAAATAATTACGGTTGTTTAAAAATGCCTGCCAATCCTCTACAACTCGTGATTTTCAGTGTGTATTACATGCGCGCATGTTTGATGCAGGCCGACATTCTCGCAACCTCTGTTCGATCGTAGTATGTATAACTAAACAAACAAGCAAACCGATAAGAATTAGCACTGGAGATTCAGAAACCTTGCGGCAACACAGCGGCATCGCGTGAATCTGGTGACTTTAGCTACGCGAATGCATTGTTTCGGGACGCAATTCATTGTGGAATTTAGTAGTCGCTAGCTCTGACGTTAGACACTTACCAGCGTTGACATTTTAAGCCCACTTCCGAAACGTATATATTCCGGACACTTAAATTATTCTCGCTTCACTACTGGTTGTAGTGAAAGTCTCAGAGTATTGCTCATAGCCTGGGCACTCTCTTCGCTGATGCCCTCTATATACGCCATGGAAAGAAGCACCCAAGACCCATCGTTGTCATCAGGAATGTTCCAAGTAAAGCTGATGTGATAAAGCGGTGTGACGTCGGCCCAAGTGAAGTGTTCACCAGTTACGTTAACCATCAGTGCTTAAAAGCATCTTCGAGAAGACTTTTGCATATATACTATGGCTGTGCGCAAGCGCCTATCCGCAGGACTAAGTGAATATGTAGCTGTCTATGATCGAACCATGGATTCACAACTTTTGTGTATTCCGATGTGGATGTCACGAAGCGGAGTAGGAAAACGCTAGAGCCGCAAAGCCATCTTCAGTGTTCTGTCTCTAGTTATTTAGCTGATTTATGAAACGTAATTTATAATAAAAGAAATAACGGAAATTAAGTTGTCATTGTGATTACTGCTACAAAGACAAAGAAAGTTAAAGTGTACATCTCGTGACTCCGTTTTTAGAAACCCTAATGCCAATTCCTCGTGGACTGGTAAGATAAGAGCACCTGCTTATATAAACAGGCAAGAAATTACTTTATTTGCTTGTTCGCAGCACGGCAAAGAGGTGAAAAAATATCACACAATGTCAAGCGACCTTTCTAGAATATAATGCCTGAAAAGTATATGGAGGCCAAAGCTAATTCATTATTGACCACTTTTTCATACAGGTAACTTATTGGCCCACCAGAACGAACCATGGCAATGACAAAATGACTCAGATTAGGTACGGAATCTTTCAGCGTCTCTTTGCCCCTTCTGTTGATCGCCATTTAATCAGGCAAAAATACATCGCCATTTATTGCTTGCAGTGTCAAAAAATATTTCTCCTTAAGGAATATCTCAGTATCTCCTTTTAGTGGCGAAAGTAATATTACTTATTTGATTAGATAGGAACGGTCTAACATGATACGGTATCTATGCCCTTGCCGGTGGTGGGGCGGGCGTTGCGGCAGTTCTTTTTGTGCGCATGCGCATAAAATTTTCATTTTTTGTCGTTGAGCAGAATTGTGACCTGTTGGAGCTCTACGCCTGTCCTGTCCGTATCTATCTGTGCATTTGTCTTTGTTAGGGCTGTGCACCAATTCCTTTCCTTTCCTTAAGGGGAATTGTAGTGCACAAAACACAGATAGATGCTGACAATGAATTCTTTCTACAGTTGGCAACAAGGGCGGGGCCGAGAGAGGGAAGGAGGGAGGGAGAAGGGGGTGGGTTGTTGTTTGAGCACCCATAGATATTTTCTAATGCCACATCCCCTCCCACCAGCATTTGTTTTTCGCCTTTATTCCTCGGCATGGCATAACAACCCCTGAACTATATATCAAGTTACGCCAAGGCTTAGCAGTGCAAAGTTTTCTAACAGAACAGAACGCCCGATAGCAGTTTTATTAAGTATGCAACGCTTACTACAAATTTTGTTGCGAAGGCATATATTCTTCCTGAAAACTAAATCGAGCACAGCTTGCATTTTTACTGTACTTATCAAACCTCGGTCGTAAACAATGGTTTTCTGGACATGGACTGGCAGGGACAGGTAGGGTTGTGCAACAATGTTATGGCCAATCATGAGCCAAACTTCAATTTCCTCAGTGAGCGAATCTTTCGGAGGAAAGGTAACAAAATTGTTAGCCCGGAAATGGACGCGAAGGCTTAAGGCACACGAAGCAGAACATAGTATAACTTCTTATCTCATGTCACTGAACCCGAATAACGAGACAATAGGAACAAAGCCAGGGCGCAGTAAAAACGCACAAAAATTGAGCGGAAACCGCTGTTGGCGTAGGAACTAAGATACATAAAGTGTACGCTCCTGCATGAAAGGAAGCGTGGTCGGATTCATGCTGTACGCTAGCGGCGACTTCATTTCCTGCTCGACCGGACGTATCATTTTCCCAGGAAAGAACCAAGTTTGTCAGAGTATAGCCGTAGCACGTTCTCGGTCTTTGCACTCAGTATAACCACCCGAACATTATCAGCCTAACTGCTATCTCATCTTTTGTGTTTTTCGCCACGTAATTCTATACTAAGCCCCTGTTCGAGCTATTCCAGACACGACGTTTGGATCGCGATGCAGTTGGGGCCCGGTGCCTTTTATGACTACTGTCGTCAGCTCCACTCCATCCTTTCTTTAGAGAAAAAATACCTTTCATTTGTTATCGCCATTAACCTTGCGCCCTTGCGCTTGTCGTCTTTGGCGCTCGCCGTCGGCCGCTGCATGCACGCGTCGGGTATTGTGTCACATCGCTGGTCGATAACGGCCGTCCGGAAATGACAGTCGTCTTTAATGGCCCCTCCTCTACACCTGGGATTACGCGACTGCTTGTAATGTCCTTCTTTATGGGGGAACAACGTCATTCTCTTTAGCAGCAGCCCGTGTTGCTTCATCATGAGCGAGTCCCGAAGTACTTATTTTCTCTAGCGTCTTTATCCATTACCTCGTGAATAACCTAAGGCCTTGCGCAAGCTTTCCAGCCTAAGAGGTAACAACAAATAAAAAAACTGTGCACGCTACAAAGAGATGATGACGAAAACGACAACAATCAATCGAAAGCGTCCAATTTTGTAGATTTTAAGAATTCCAGGAGCTTTACGACTGTTATTCGATTTTGTTGTTTCTTCAGCTAGCTTTTTTCAACGCAGGTGGGAACACGCCGTCTTTTGCAGAATAAATTTAAATATGCTGAAGAAAAAGAAATGATTCGTTGTCAGAGCAATTTAGACTGCATCTGAAACGTATATTTGACAAATGTGCACTAATTACCGCTGTTGTAGAAAGCAGAGCACTCATATAGACCTACTACGCAGGAATAATTCGGATCAAGTGAAAAGTATCTTCGTGTACAGTTTCTCTCGGATGCTACGTTTGAAAAGTAGATAAGCTGTAAAGTGTAGGAAAGAAATATAGTTTTATTTGGACGTTAAGGATGCGCCTCGAGAAAACAAGGGATATTTGAGCTGGCCTGTTTTTATCGTCAGCTATTTTAATCCGGCTTTATAATAACAATAACGGCTACTTCAGTGACAATTAGTGCTTAGAAAGATGGCAGATCAACATGCTTGAATGAGTCCACAAAAAAGAATATATTTGCACATCCTGATTCCTTTGCTTTACTGGACACTCATGTGTTAGATTCTGCCTGTTCGTTAAGAGACAAAATTCATAGGGTCAGGTCTAATAATTAATAATAATAATTAACAAATTTTATTGTAAGATTGAGGGACAGAAATGTTGAAAATATCTCTGTTTTTTTTTATTCTTTGGTAAGGAAACAAACAGCACTGTGAGCACAAGGTAATGCAAGCAAATAAATTTCCAATAAAATTTGTTTCCGAAAGCATTAGCGTTTCGTATCTCTCATCAAAGGTGAAGGCCTAGTTTCCCATTTTTTCAACCTGTCAGTTGAGAAGTTTTCATATGAGGTACCTGCGGAAGCATTAATAGACGTAAGTTTGCTAATTTACGTACGGTTCTCTATATTACGGCAGAATTATTAAAAAGCTCTCGGGTGTTATTTATTTTGTGTGTGAATATCAGCTCAGGGTAAATTGTCGCAATATTCAAAAATTGTTCAGTATGATTCCCTGTTTTTCCTCCTCGCTTTCTTCTATATTTTATCATTTCTTTGCTTTGCTTTGCTTAACCCAAGGCAGTCCCGTTCAGCACAAAATCAAATAAACGCGCGAACCAGTAAAACTCCCGCCGGCGCACTTGACGCTCAGGCACGCACACAATATCCGGAGTAGAGAAGAGCCAAGGGCGAGAGAGGGCAGTCGGAAGGAGAGGCAAAAGCAAAGGGACGAACGACGAAAAGCGAAGCGAAATTAAATGCTGGGCAACATGAACACAAGGGGCAAAAGCTCTCTAGCAGAGCCAAGCACGCTCACACACCAAAACAAAACAAAAACAAACGAGGCGCGCTGATGCGAGGCGGCAGGAAATAAAACGTGCCGGATGACCCGCGCCGGAAGTGGCCCCGGGCGCCCCGAGCAGCGGTTGTGGTCGCCGTGGTCCGCGGCTTCTCATTTCCTCGCGATTATGACGACGGTCTCGAAGAAAGTATTCCGGAGTGGAACCAGACTCAGTTCTTTCTCTCTTTGATGGGCCCCCATTTCTTTCTCTCTTCTTCTTTCCCCGTGTTTCTTCTTTCGCTTTATCTCGTTGCGCATTTAATCGAGCGGAGCATCTGCCATTGTACGCGGTTGCGTAACTTTCTCTTGCGTTCATAGTGCGATCATTCACGGTCTTAAGCCTTGCCTACACGGGGCGTTTATTGCAGGCAAAAACGCGCTGCGCACCAGATGCCCGCGCCGGCGTATTCACTCCCGCATCGCACAGCAGACACACGCTGTTCTTCTTCATCTTTGAGGCAGCCGGTCGTCACAGTCGCTGCGAGCTTCGTGCTGTGGTTTTGTCTCTTTCCTAGGGATCAAGTGTGACAAGAAAATATCATCATCATCATCATCATCAGCCTGATTATACCCACTGCAGGGCGAAGGCCTCTCCCATATCTCTCCACTTAACCCGGTTCTGTGCTAGCTGCATCCACTTGACCCCTGCGAACTTCTTAATCTCATCCGCCCACTTAACTTTCTGCCGCCCCCTGCTACGCTTTCCTTCCCTTGGAATCCAGTTTGTTACCCTCAGCGACCATCGGTTATCCTCTCTTCGCACTACATGTCCTGCCCATGTCCATTTCTTCTTCTTAATTTCCACTAGAATGTCG
>JAJIZL010053793.1:12969-29089 GCA_023969395.1 Amblyomma maculatum | reverse complement strand
ATTTTGTTACTTTCTTTATGCAGAACTATGGTTGCTGTGCAGCCACTATATATATCTTCCAGCACTTTCACGTACGGCTCGTCTACCCCCTGATTTCGCAATGCCTGCATCACCGCCGAGGTTTCAACTGAGTCAAATGCTTTTTCGTAATCAATGAATGCTATGTATAAGGGCTGGTTATATTCCGCGCATTTTTCTATCACCTGATTGATGGTATGGATATGATCGATAGTAGAGTACCGTTTCCGAAACCCTGCTTGATCCTTTGCTTGATTGCAGTCTAAGGTTGTCCTGATTCTATTAGCGATTACCTTAGTAAATACCTTATACGTAACAGACAGTAGGCTGATTGGTCTGTAATTTTTAAGGTCCTTAGAGTCCCCTTTCTTGTGAATGAGGATAATGTTTGCATTCTTCCATGCTTCCGGTACCGTCGATGACACCAGGCACTGCGTATACAGGGTGGCCAGTTTTTCTAGCACGATATCCCCCCCGTCATTCAGCAAATCTGTAGTTATCTGATCCTCTCCAGCTGATTTCCCCCTTTTCATAGTTTCTAGTGCTTTCTTGACCTCGTCCTTCGTCACTGGTCAAGAAAATATACGCGAGCTTAACTTCCAACAGCTATAGTTACAAATACAGAAGCCATATTACAGGGGTGGCGGCTCAGGTTCACTGGCGAGACAAACACCCAATTAACAGCCTTCACGCTCAGCGTGAACACCCTGTCGTGTTCGCAGCGGACGCTTCACTCGTAGCCTTCACAGGGTTCTCCACCATGCAACAAACTTGGTGTGACTGCGACTTAAAAATGTTATAAAACTGACCCCTTCTACAATGCGCCGAGCGCCGGTATCCGCGGTAGCCATCAGAGGCCGCAACATAGAGACTGCGGAGGAAGTTACGATAGCCTATAGCTCGCGTACGAACGGAAGCCAAGTTCATAATTAGCGAAAGAAAAACTACCGTCCAAAAATTTCGGAAAGGGCAGGGTGTCGCCGGAGGCACCCAAAATCCTCATTCAAAGAACGCTGAAAAGGAGAGAGAGAGAGAGAGAAGAAACCTTTATTTAGCCGGATAGTTATATAGGGCCGGGCCGAGTTATATTGCCCTACTAGATGGCCAGCAGGACAAGCCTGTTAGCGACCTCGTAGGCGAGCTTGAGGATCCGGTCTTGTATGCACGGGTCCGAGCTGCGCACCAGGGTCTCCCAGTCATCTGGATGCAGGATTTCTCCTAATTCTGGAGGTGGGGGGTCCTCCTTGCATCCCCAGAGTATATGGTTGAGGGTAGCTCTTTCATCGCACAGTGTGCAGTCAGGAGAAAATTGGCTGAGGAAAATATGTGAGAGAACTACCGGGTTTGGAAAGGACTTTGTTTGGAGTCTCCTCCAGGTAATTTCGTGTTCTTTGCTTAGACGCTTGTGCGGGGCGGAAACTTCCTTCGTTCAAGGCGGAAGTGGTGGGTTAAATCATGAAATGATATAAGATTATCCCTGGCTGTCCCAAAAGCGGAGGTGGTCACCGCCCGGCCGACTAAACCTCGGGCTGTCTGGTGAGCCGCCTCGTTTCCAGGGTTGCCACAATGTGCTGGTACCCAAATCAATTCAATGTCCCTATCTGGGAAGGGAATCTTATTAAGAATATTTAGAGTAGATTGTGCAATTCTACCTCGGGCGAAATTGTGTATGGCAGTGTTGGAGTCGCTGACGATAATATCTGCCTCTGAATTTGTAATGGCTAAAGCGATGGCTGCCTCCTCAGCCATTGCGGATGTGCGTACACGGAGGTAGGTCGAGAAGGCTGTGGCGTGTGTTCCCGTAACTCCTGCCACTGCAAATTCTCTTTTTGGAACTGCATACTCAGCCGCATCAACGTAGATAACACCCGGTTGGTGCTTATGAGTCTTATGAAGAGCCAGGGCCCTGGCCATCCTCCAACCCTCGTGGTGTATAGGATGCATGTTTTCGGGCAGAGGCTTAATGGTGAGCCGCTTCCTGATTGGTGTGGGTAGATCTCTCGTTTCATCTATTTCTGGCTCTGAATTGGCGTCCAGTGCGCCGAGGATGCTTCTGCTGTTTTAGTTTTTGTCAGCCGCGCCATCTGTGTGGTGATGTGGGCCGCGCAAAGTTCCTCGAGTGTGTTGTGAATGCCGAGTTGAAGAAATTTTTCTGTAGATGTGTAATGAGGAAGCCCTAGTGCCGCTTTGAATGCTCGTCTGATGAGGCACTCCAGCTTGGTCATCTCTGCGGCATAGAGCTGTAGCTAGGGCACTGAGTAGGTGAAGCGACTGAGAACAAATGCCTGCACTAATCTGCACAGGTCTTTCTCTCTCATGCCCTTTTCCAGTTGGCGATTCATTTAATCAGACGGATTGTCGGATGGGTAGTGGCAGAAAGCCTGTTAATCGTCTCCGCATTCTTGCCATTACTCTGGATGAAGAGGCCCAACACCCACAGTGTCTGGACTACTGGTATGGGTTGTCCGTTAACCTTAACAGTAATGGGAATAGAACCTTTTATTTTTTATTTATTTATTTATAGGTACTGCGATCTGGTACAGATCATAGCAGGGTGGGAAAAAACAAAAAGAAATACAAGCATATAAACGCACTCAACCTTGATGTGCTCGCCTACCTCTCCCCTTACCTCGAATGACGAGGAGTTCAGATTTAGGCTGTGAGCAAGTGAGCCCTGCTTGTGCGGCATAATTTTCTACCTGGTCAACTGCCAATTGCAGAGTTTCCTCGATTTCGCCCTCGTTACCTTTATTGGTCCAGAGGGTGATATCATCAGCATAGAAGGTGTGGTGCAAATTTGGAATTTCGGCTAGCATACCTGGGAGGCGGATGAGTGCCAAATTGAAGAGAAATGGGGAAATGACCGAGCCTTGTGGTGTACCTTGTGTTCCTAACGTTATTGGGGCGGATGTTATGTTTCCTAGTGTTATAACGGCTGTACGTTTAAACAAAAATGATGTGATATAATTTTATGTTCTGATGCCTGGATTAATACTACTTAGATTATCAAGGATGATTCTGTGTGAGACGTTGTCAAAGGCCTTGTTTAAGTCAAGGCCCAGGACGGCTCTGGTATGTTTGTTTCTGTCCCTGTCGATTATATCCCTTTTGAGACGAATCATAACATCCTGGGTAGATACATTTGCCCTGAAACCAATCATTGTGTCCGGGAGGAGACCGTTGTCCTCAACATAGTTTTGGAACCTAGTAAGGATAATGTGCTCAAATAGTTTCCCCAGGCAAGAGGTCAGGGAAATGGGCCTCAAATGTTCTAGCGCTAGCTTTTTGCCATGTTTAGGTATAAAAGTAATTTTGGCATCTTTCCAGCTTTGTGGGATGGTACCTGATTGCCAATGATGGTTAAGGAATTCCGTTAGGGCGAGGATTGACTTAGGGTCCAGATTTCGGAGAACTTTATTGGTTATTCCGTCCGTTCCAGGTGCTGTGCCTGTGCGCAGGTGACCCAGTACTTGCCAGACTTCTGCATCCTCGATGTCCCTGTCGAGGTACGCATTATCCAACCCAATGCAGTCTGGCAGCGGTCCATTGTCTGTGGTGTTTACATATCCTTGCTGGAGTTCATTAATGAGTGCGTCCTGTGTACCCGGATACTGGTGTACACGTCGAACCAATTGGTCTTTTTGAGCCGATTCAGGGTTACTGGGGTCTAGAAGATGCCTAAGTAGGAGCCACGTCTTTTTGGTGCCTAGCTGTCCATTCATGCTGTCGCAGATTTGGCCCCACTGTTGCTTTTCCAATTCAAAAGAGTACTGCTCAATCTCCCTTTCTAAGTGAGCAATTTTTACACGTAGTGTCTTGTTGTTGCGCTGTGTTTTCCAGCGTCTAAGAAGGCTGGCATGCGCTTCCTACATGTGGAGTAATTTATTGTCCGTGGTATGTTGCTCTGCAGACGCAGGTGCCAATGAAGTGGCATGTTCTACATTTGAGGTGAGCTCAGAGATCCATTTCTCCAGGTTAGAGATATCGGTTGGAGCGGTTTGCTCCCGAATTTTGCGAAATTTGTCCCAATCCATAATTTTGATGGTCGTTTTGGGGGGTGGCTTGGATTTGGAAAGCGGTTGAGATAATATAATGATCACTGCCAAGTGGGACACCCGTGTTGCACCACTAAATATCGGCAATGTTTTTAGACAGCGTGAGATCTGGAGATGTATCGATACTGACACTATTACCTATTCTTGTGGCAATCTGCACGTCATTGAGAAAAGAGAGGCCAAGGTTTTGTGCTGCAATCCAAATTTTGGTTCCTTTGGTACGGCATTTTCTGCAGCCCCATGCGGTATGTTGGGCGTTAAAGTCACCGACGATTAGAAGTTGAGCTCTCCCTGCTGCTCTAACGACCTTCTGAAGGAGACCTGGGATCTCGGAGCCTTTGTCTTTGGGCGAGCTGTATACATTGAGGACAAAACAGCTTATGTTTTCCTTACTTTGCGGAAGGATTTCGATGAGTGTATGAGGTACTGTTGTTCCGTCTATGTTGTGCTGTATCGCTACCATATTTCTCTGAATGAGAGTTGCAGTGGCAGGGAGTCGCCCTCTGCGTTCATCAATCGGAGATTGGAAAACCTTGTAGCCTGGTAATTTTACGATTGCGTTTGTTCCTTGTAGGGCAATAACGTCTGGAGGTTTTTGGAGGGCTTGAATATGGAACTGCATGTTGGCTTTTTTGTTTCGATACCCCCTGCAGTTCCACTGCCATACCTCAATTTCCCATCTTCGCGGAGCCATTTTGGTTAATGGTTGGTAATAATAGACGGGGGGGTTGAATAACCTTTGCGGGTTGAGTACCCTGTGCCGGGGGCGGGGTGTGGAGGGGTAGAATGGATTCTAATCGTTTCATGATTTGCGACTGGAAGTTTCGAAACATGATTTCAACTTTATCTTCAAGCTCTTTGACGTAGCGTTTACAATTGGCATCGACGTTTTGCATTGTTAAAGGATTAGATGGGAGGTCCTTGTCTGAAGGGGATTCCGCCATCTTTTTTGCTTGGGGTTCCCTATCAGAGGTAGCAGGGCGTTTGAGCGCATTGCTGCTGCCCGTAGTGTCCATGATTTGTTCGTCCATGGTCGTAGGACGCGTGTTACCGGTTGAGAATTTAGGCGGATTGGGGAGTGAATTGGCAATGATGGCCTGATTGGCTGCTATCCGCTGATCCATAGCATCTAGGCGCTTATTTATGTTCCGAATATCCTGAAGAATTTCATCCAAAGCGGAGTCAATTTTACCTTTTTCCTGCTTCCGGCTTTTATCCTGGGAGACCCCGGCACGCCAGCCCACTTGTTTATCCGGCTTGGTGTCTTCGTGTCTCTTGCTGTTACTTCTTCCTCGGCGTGTAGACTGCGACCTTGCGCGGAGAGGTGGAAATGAGCTGGAACGATCACGGGTGCTGTACTGCTCTCCTTGTCCACTGTTCTTGTTTTGACGTTGCCTTGGTCTTGACTCACGTCGTTGTCCGACCTTGGAATTCGGGTTTTTCGGCGCTGAGGGCTTGACTTGATCCACGTAGCGGTACTTGCAGTTCTTGCTCCCTGTTGCATGAGCGCCCCCACACACGATGCACTTAGGAGTGCACTGGAGGGGCTGGCCAGGGCTCGAGGGCGGGTGTTGTTCACCACAGCTATGACACAGCTGCTGCGGCGGCTTGCTGCAGACGTCAGCGCGATGCCCCATTGTGCGGCAATTCAGGCATGTTTCGACTTGTTCTCGGAATTTATAGCAGTGGAACAATGCTGAACCGTAGTAAAGTTCATAGGGCACATGCTTTCCGGCGAATGTAATTAAAACTGAACGAGATTTGCCAATTCTTCGTGCAGAAATTATTGGCAAGTCCGGGTTGCGACTTACTACAGCGTCCAGTACTTCATCGGGCGTCTCTCCCGGGTGATAGGCTCCGTAGATAATGCCTCTGGACGACTCGTCGGGTGACGGAACATATGCCATAGTTGGAAATTCCTTGCCTTCCAGTTTGACGGACTGCAAGCGGCGATAGCTTCTCATGCGGTTGGGATCCTTGGTGGCGACAGTGATCGTGTTGTTGTAAGGGTTCACTCGAACACAATCTTCCTTCAGCACCAATATAAGGTCGAGATTCACTGATGCAGCGATTGCCTGGTGGACTGCCCGGGGGCTGTAAGCCTGAAGCTCGAAGCCTCTTGGCCTCACGACTACTTTGTGGTAGTCTGCCGGAAGGCGGGGGCCGCCCTGCGAGGGCGAAGAGGTGGCTTGCTGCCAGCGGAGGGAATTTCGGACTCGCCTTTGGCCACGTTGACTTCCGACGGGTCCATCTCGGCATCTCTGCTTCCCGCGTTCCGGCCGCGGGCGGACTTCCTGCGTCCAATGTGGCTGTATTTCTCATGGTGTCCCAGATCTCGTTCCCAGCCCTCTTCCGAGAGCTGTTCCGGTGAAATATCTTCACCGTCGACGGGGTACTCCATCCTTCGTGGCTGAACGAGCGTGCGTGGAGCCGCCGCGACGCGTCGGGGGACGCTAGGCTTAACACAACCTAGCGTTCCCGTACACTTGGCGATTCAAAAGTCCACTAGAGTGGTCGGTGGATGACCCACCTGCACACAAATCGGCTTCGGCCAGTCCGGGAGCACTGTCCAATAACCCTGCGGCAGGTGACGAGCTAGCCCGAGCTCTCTACTTCCGGGCAGCCGTCGAGCCCCCCGAACACGGGGAATACGACGAGTATCTGCAAAATTACGCGGGAATCATCGACCATTATAATTTAGGACGTAGACTGGTACCCCGCCAAATGTTAGCCTAAATAATAGAGAAGCCGTGCGTGGAGGCGGCAACAAACTAATACCCTCATGAACCCGGTCTGGGCGTTACGAGCACTACCAGACCTTAGGAACAATGATCTGTGCAAACACTGTGGGGCAAAAGGGACCCTCGACAACATAATTTGGGAGTGCCCACAATTCCTAGGGATAGGACTAAACTTAATTTGTAGTGAAGCCTGCGATACCCTACTACGAAGCGCGGACCCTGCGATCCAGCAGCGTACCACTCATCTGGCGGAAGACTGAGCAACAAGCCAAGGGCTGCCTGCCAGGCTCTACTCCGCGGGCGCACGACTCCCCGTCTCCCCGTCACGACTCCCTGCGGGGTAGAGGACGCCCATTTCCGATAGAAATAAAAGTTGTGCAACCAAACACTTACATCCACTGTTATTTGTTATTTGGAGCCAGTGCCTTCCAAAATGCGCTTCTCGCTGCCACTGCCATTTGTACATTTTTCGTCTTGAGTACAGCGACTTCGGGAGGCACGGAGCAAGGTAACGCGGTAGAGGCGCCACCACAAATGATATACGAAGGGAGGGCAGCTTCTTATTGCCGGAGTCGACGTGTGCAGTTCCACGCAGATTGCGTCCCTTTGTCGTGTACGACAGGCATGAGACGAATGGTAGCTTGATTGATTGATTTATAGGAAGGAAAAGGCGCGGTAGCTGTCTCACTTGTTTTCTGTGGACACCTCAACCGCGTCGTAAGAGAAAGGAGGAAGGTGGGAGTGAAAGTGGAAAGAGATAAAGAGGAGCCGTAGTGGAGGGCTACGGAGTAATTTCGACCACCTGGGGATCTTTAACGTGCGCTGATATCGTGCAGCACACGGACGCCTCTTCGTTTCGCCTCCATCGAAACGCACCCGCCGAGGTCGGGTTCGAACCCGGGTACTCCGGCACAGTAGTCGGGCGTCTTACCACTGCACCACCCCGGCGGGGCTATGGTAGCTTTGTTGTTGCTGTCCCCGCCGGGCACCTGGGGTTCTTTAACGTGCACTGACATCGCACACCACACGGGCGCGTTTGCTTTTCGCCCCCAGCGAAAAGCGGCCGCCGGGGCTGGGATTCGATCCCGCATCCTTGGGAACAGTAGTCGAGCGCCGTAACCACTGTGCCACCCCGCCGGGTCTTATTCTTACTCTCTAAGCGAATTCCCCTTGTCACTGTCGCCCTTCGCTATCGGAACTGCGTAGGGCTCTCGAGTGACGTTATCGCCAAAATGAGTGTCGGTGGGTGCTTATTAAGGCGATAGCTTTACTATAGGCTATGTCGATAAGGTCGCGTGTACAAAACGTGTGTACAGAACCTGTCCGCATTCGTTATATTCTTCTAATAAAAGCGTCAAACGAATGATTGTGATTGATAGAGGATGAAGTGAGGATGCTGCAGAAAAAGGTATGCCAATAGGATTGTTAGTTCAATAATTGGAGCCAAAAATGTAAAAGTAAAATGAGACGTCGAAATATTCTTACGACCAATGTCGACGCCCAAGGAATGTGATACACTCCATACGAAATTGCATGTGTTTTTGAATTAAAGAACCAAATAATGGCGTGATAGTGATCAGAAGTGCGTAAAGAGTTATAAATAGTAGAACAATTCCGAGAGCACTGTGAAATCTGAACTAAGTGCTCACGCCTGAGCGTTGCTGTGTTATCCGGGAAGCCTGTCAGCTGTGTTCCGCGAGCGAGAGATACGGCGTCTTTCTTTTCCTGTAAACCAAATATGAAGGGCGGTGAACTTTGATGAGTGCAGCGGAACTGTGGCTTTATTCGACAAGGGGCACGTGATGTAACCTGTGCCGCAGCAATGTTCAGGCTTCCCAGCAGATTCTGCAGTGCTCTCGGATGTTTTGCTATATCGTCTCACTATCTCTATCCTAGATATCTCTGTTCATATTTTCATTACTTAGTCAGTAGGCTGCGGCTAAAAACTACCGTTCTCAGCAAAAGAGAGCTCCTTCAGCGAATAATTTATGCAAGCTGCCGAGCGCAGCACGGCGGAGGTGCAGTGTGTTATGAAATCTTCGCAGCATCGAGAACGCAGCCGGTAACAACGCATAGAGGGCGTTATCGTTTTTTTCGGGAACACTGTCCCGGTCGAAGTTCCTGCCTCCGTAGCAAAATAACTTCATAGAGCATAGTAGGAAGATTCGGCGCGAAGCAGCCACTGCCGGCTCACTCCCATCAATAAAAATGCTTGTTGCCTAGTTATGGCAATTTTATATTCTAACGCTACCAACTTCCTCGAAGCGTTTTGGTATCAGGCCTCTCCAGGTTTTACGAAGAGGTGCTTGGCAGAAGCATAGGAAAGTTCTGGAGTTAGGGCGAACTTTATCCCGCTTCCTTAACTATACAGCACTCGAATAACGATTTCGATGCACACGGTCGTGTCCGCATGCATTTCCGTACCTTTTCTAACCACTTCTCTGCTTATTGTAGCTGACCAGATATTAAACTGTCCGGTCGCACTTTCTGCCTCTGCAAGTAATATTAACTGATATGTTGGCCTCTTGCCGCCTCCGCCTCATGGCCAGCCAGCAGTGTTCTGCTCTTCATAACGATATCAAAATGAACAGTGAACAATGAAGCGCAGAATAAAACTGCAATAAATGTTGCAATATATGCTGTCAGGTACATTATTTCAGTGAAGTTGTCAATCAGCTGTACAGACAAAGATGGTTGATGATTCTTCAGACGTAGCAAACATTGCAGCGTCATGGGAGTTGCTACTCAGGTATTCCAATTTCGGCCATATAGGTCGGTTAAACTAGCCGAGGAGAAACTTTAAACTAAATTTGTTGAATTTAAAAGTAGCAGCTTATATAGTCCATACTCAAAAGCGTCCCTGAGGTTCTGTCAACCTCGTGTCCTTTGAGTGTCACTTCTGCATACGCGCATTATTCTTAATAGCAGCGTTAAATAAGTAGATATAGGTTTGTCAAGCCCGGTATTGCGGTTGACGTAGTGTTACCAGCTTGTGAAGCGCTTCGAATTTTTGAGTTTTTTTTACCCATAGCTTCAGTTCATTGATGTGCTCAATGTGAATATTGAACTTTCATTTATTACGTGGAGGAATTCATCAACATGCATAAAAAGCAGATGACGTTTCGACGAATAAACAGTTAAACAAACAAATGAGACTGCTATAGCGGAATTTGAATTAAAACAGTGGAAGTTGACCAAGTTGGTAGATATCTCTAAAATAACTAGCACGTATGTCTTTCGTTCACATTATGTTTTGTACCTGGGTTCACAAATATCGAGCAGCCTTCCATGTAGTTTATTTAGTCTTATGAAACTGTTATATTAATTTAAAAAATATTATTTCTAAACAAGTCCTTCTCCATGAATAAAGACGATGGTGTATGATATTGGTGGCGGCCGCCTCTTTCCTTTGGAGGGGGCAAAAGCTCACATTCGGTAAGAAGTATTGCAATCAGAAACGAGTGATGTTGTTGCATTTAAATAGATGCATGGTGTAGCAAGCAAGAAGCCGAGGCCAACATGGCGCCGAAGGGGCGGAGAACAAGCATGCTGGTAAAATGAAAGCGAACCTAACTCATATTAAACATTTGTGACAGATACTCAGGTGCCTGCATGCTGCGAAGGGACGGGATGAGCGCATGTTTCAAGTGCGTCCCTTCAGTCTGCGCAAGTTTTTTGGCTGGTTCCATCGTGCGTAAATAAAAAGGCACGAAACTCGCTCACTTCTCAGTGAGCGCATAAAATGCGCCGTCAGTGCAGAGACGTACTAAAGGAGAAATGAGAGATCTGTGAGCGCTGCACGCCTTTTTGGCAGCGCGGCATCTCTACCCCACTCACTGCATCTGCACTGCGCCCCTGGCAGTGTTCTTGACCCCACCGGGTTCATGATTCAGGAATGCGCAAGCAGATTAGTAAACCAGTGTGCATGACACCAACATCTCCAATCGCATCTTGTGTTTCGGTCTGGAGAAGTGAGTGGGGATAACGAATCTGAGGTAACAGCCAGCACGTGCAGACATGTCACCGCAGAGGGACTGATTCAAGAAAGGAACTAAACTAATAATTTCGCTGTCAGAAATACTCATACCGGGTAATGAAGCCAGACAAATACATCCGTAAGCAAGTGCACAGAGTCGTGTGCTATCCTGCTGCATGACCTGCACTCTATAGACCCAATTAAAGATTTTCACAAGCTGCTCCGGTGAAGAACCCATTTCAAGCTTACGCCTAACAGCAATTAAGGGAGCTACAGTGAATTTAGGAACTCTTACTATATATGAACGAAAAGTAACCAATTATAATATCCAGTTATTATATGAATAATATATGGGAAGTAACCATATAATATCACATTAGGCAACGGATAATCATGAAGGTGGGCCTGCGGTGGAATCGCGATAGCGATTATGAAAAATGGACAATGGACAATCGCTATACTGCCAACCTTCTGGAATACATAAGCACAACTGGACTTCACTCCTTCTTTTAACTTTCTATCTCCTGCATCCCATTCCCCCTTTCTCAACTTATGCCTTGTTGCAAACTCTTCGAAAAAAAAAACAACAACCATATAATACTCCACAAAAGCAAAATTATATATGTTTCCGACCTGACAGTGCGTGGTAATAAATAAAACTCAATCTGATATTGTAAATGTAACGTCAGGTATCCTACACGGCGAAAATTTAGGACAACTCTTGTTCTTAATATTTTGAGCGCTGTGCACGAACTTTGTCCTCTGTTAACTGTATATACACATTATCGTCACCATTCGCCGCCATTCTGAAGATCGGGTGTAGAGTGCCAGAGGTGTTCTGGAGTAAAGGAAATTGTTCCAGCAGGAACCCAAAATGCCTATAAATGACATTTGTTGATAAATCTATTCACGGTCGTTTGAATATTATTGTGCAATATGCAGACAAATTGGAGAGTAGGAGCATGTCCCCAGTCTCAATGTGATTTATTACGTGTTCTTGAATATTGTTTAAAATAGACAATCACATAACACTAAAAGACGCGTTCCAGTTATCTTTGCTCGTAAAAATAACCTATAACCTCATAGTATAAGTTCCAGTGTAGTATATAGTAGCCCAAAACAAGAACAAAAAAAAAACCTAGCCATTATTTTTCCAGCCCACTGTTCATCAATTACGCGTGATGATGACACCGTAGTGGCCAAGGCTGCTAGACAAAAAACACTTTACTACGAAATCAGAAACACGCACGTCTTTTGTTTGCAATCAAAAGTCAATTTTATTAAGCTTGTTGCTTCATTACAACACCGGATAACAGATGTATGCGTTAGAAACCTTCCTCACTGGTTAGTTCGCTATTTCTGCACCCAATGCAGACTTCAGTCATTAAAACATAATCTGCCATCCCTTCTCAACAAATACCCTAAACAGGTGCTTTCATCTATAAGAGAGAACTAGAAATATTCTTTTGTAATCTGTGCTAAAATAATACGAGTCACTTTCATCTTCTCGAACTTTCTTTTTATGCGCCTTGTCTATAGGTAAGATGACGTAGTTGTTAGGTTTGGTATGTGATGTGCTTTTGTATTATAACAGTTTATATTTTATATACATCTGTGTTTGGCACTAATCAGGCTTGTATATATATTTTTTGTGGTCTTGATGAGTGGATTGCTTTTATTATTGTTTATATACACTGAAAACTGCGTCGACTCCTGTCTTGTACTTTGACCCGTGCGCCATCGTCAAGTTGCTGAGTGCAACTTTTAGCCTAGAGGCAATTCAGAGTTGCTTTGTAACTGCTGTGAAAAATAAATGAATTTAATTGAATTGAAAATTCTAATTACCATACGATCGCTAACTGCTGGAATATGTTTTCTCCTCATGGGGCCCTCGGTAAACAAAACTGGCCAATGAAAAAAAATTTGAACAGATCATCAAGGCTTGACCTGTACAGGTATTCGAGATTTTACTGTTGCATCGATGTGAAATATAGATTAGGTTGGAAACCTGGTTTCTTTCGACGAAGAAAATTATGTCTTAAACCCCTCTACTAAGTATCAAAACAGGCCTTCGAAATGAAATGTAGTGCCTGCATAGGCTATGTCATGTATCTGCTCGCACAGATCAAATTCGAGAGAAATGTGATTTCCAACAGCGAACGGAATCGACTTCCACGTCATCAAGTGTGCTAGATAACTGAAAATGCATTTTTTCACGCTTTGTAACCCGCTGCTCTAGAGCCCTGGAGTTACGCTAGGTAATCACTGAATAAAGAATTAAACAAAAATCCAAACGACAAAGACATCATTTGGAGGCCGAAAAATAAAATAAAAACAAACAAGGCGAGTGCGATAAAAAAAGTGACGCGTGCATCAGATGCAAAAACAGTGCCAAAGTAACTACCTGATATTACAGGCAATAACGGTTATCGTCACAGTAGAGCTTTGAGTACGCAATTTCCCGAGAGGCGCAGCTATTGTTTACCGCTGGATTTGCACTCTGATAGTCAAGACGGTCGTAAAGAAGCAGTCGTATTAGTCTATTCTATAGCACTTGGAGCACCTAACTCGCCTATAGGGCTGCAAACCACGCATGTTTGCGAATGATGCTGAATTATTTATGTCCTTCTGCAAGGAGGTGCCCTGCAAGTACTATTTACGTGGGTGAGCGCCCAGTAAACGTCCGCGTGAATTTGTAGTCGCTTGCGCGGCGCTTCTTTATAGTGCGCCTGCATAAATGCAAAGGCTGCTTTTCAAGATCTCTAAATCTAAGCCCTGCCACATTTCTGCAGAATTTGAGAACATTATAAACCCTCTATAACAACCAAGTGAATTCAGAGAGGTGAATATTACCGTCGTCCTCGCCTTAAACATGAATACCAGTTTGTACAACATTGAACATGAGTGTTTTCTGAACTTTATTAAATTTGCGATGCTACGACAGAGAAGTGGTTGAAGGTGATGATGCCGGTCAGTAATTCTCTCTTGATACTTGTGTCACCATTTCCCGCTTAGTGAACTATTGAGGGGTTTAAGAAACACAAAAAGATAATTGAAATCAAGACGGTATTCACCGACAGATCGGTCGTGTTTGCGTGACAAATTCTCCTGCACGTGTGCTTTCTTTTTCACACACGTTTTTTAAATGTGTATCTTTCCTATTACCTAGCATTTATTCGCAATACCAGTAACGGTGTTCCTTGTTATGAAATGAAACGTGTCCAAAACATTTGTTTGCGCTATGCTCCATATATCTATTTGGGAAGAAGGTTTGAGCACAAGGTATTATATGTTTTGTATCTACTGTAAGCCTTATTTTTTAGATAATACTGCTGTATTCAATGGCATGCACATTTTATTGGCGTCAGCCATTTAAATATGATTACAAAAAGAAGGCTTAACAAGTCCAAGTAACCGTGGAGTAACGTAGCGGCGTCTTGCCCATAGCCATTAACCCAGCTAGATATAGGGAAGCGGGGAAGGGGGGTGCTATTATTTCTATACAGGAATACTATACAGGTAAACTTATTTCTATACAAGAAAATGTAGCGGCGTCTTGCCCATAGCCATTAACCCAGCTAGATATAGGGAAGTGGGAAAGGGGTGCTATTATTTCTATACAGGAAACTTTCTTACATCTTTTCATTTCGTTTCTTGTTCCTTAATTGTTGCGACACTATTCAAAAGGAACTCTTTACGTGAATCACTGCAAAAAAAAAACACAAAAAAGCGAAATTGTTCAGGCAATGTGACGTTGATAAATCCCGTGACACCACAAGCGTTCATTGGATACTCAAACGGTTTTCAATAATAACAGTTAATTATAACCTCAATCACTGCAATGACAAAGGATGTGACGAAGTAATCATGCGAGTGACTGCAGGCAGTTAAGGTATGCCGTGTAAGTAACCTTTGGTTGCAGGCCTTTTGCCTATAGGTCTCTATAAAAAAGGATTTTAATATGAAGCATTTTAGGTCAATGGTATTCGAGACTTTCATCTTTAAGATGAATGCTTTCGGGTTCAAGAACTATAAGTAGTGTTAAGTGCCCACCAGAACTTTTTCTTCATGTCTGTGCTTCGTTGTCTTTTATCTGCACCACTTCCTTTTTCCCTCAAGAGGGATCTGCCAGGTGTCCCACTCTAGCTCACTGAGTTCTCTCCTGCCAGTAGCCTTCGCAGCTTTCGCTTCTTCGGCTCGAATGATGTCAGTGCTCCATTCTGTGTCCCTCGCGTCCTCGAGTAAAGCACACGTTTAAGCTTACGCCTTTGCTGGGTTGTTTAATTTCAAGATTTTTGCTTAGATAGATTATTCGAACACTGATATATAGCGATTCCCGGTCGGCGCCTGCCAAGAACATGTAAGCACTCACTTTGATGTTTCTGGACTATTTCGAGACTTTTTTTACATCTATTTTTATCACGAACAGGGTTATACAAAAGCAATACAGTTTCCTCTATCTCCCCTACGCACAGCGTAACAGATAAGGTTTTAGATATCGAAGTCATCGTTTTTATTAATAAAATGCTAGAAATCGATTCCTTGAGCCCAAGGATACAACTACCGCTGAAAAGCTCAATTCGTTTCGCTCTTATGCACTGTAGTTTTCGTAACACTGAAGTAGTTTGTTACCCAGTCTGTTCCTCCAAATAACGCAAGAAAAAATTAAGCAATCACCCGAAATAGGTTATTCTAAAAGCTCTTGGCGAGACAACTGATGCTTAACTAATATATTTGTACCAAAAATACGAGCAGCCGCAGAAGAAACGCGCTTTGCCTGTCTTCTCCTGCTTGAAAGACAATTAGTCAGCTGCCTTTCTTGTGTTGCCGGAATGGAGTCAACTTATTTAGTTTTTCGAAGAGCCATTTTCATGTCTAACTATAGAGGCTTTACAGAGTGAGCGCATGGATGGTGTCATATTCGATCAAGTGATCCTACTGCCATCGCTAGACTTTGGGCCTTCTGACCTGCTGGTTTTCGGAGCGATCGGAGCGGAAAGCGTTCAAGCACCTGCCTAGCAGCATAGGCTGGTCATTCCGTTTCGTCAAGGCTGTTTGAGGTGAGTAGAAACCACAGCCGCAGCGTACAGGAATCACCGTTTCTAGGCCGCTCAGACGCTGTGCTTATTTGTGCATTTATGATTATCTTGTGTTCCTGCCCGCCCCAGGTGCACAAATATGGGACCAGTTAAGCGCAACCCGTTGGAGTGAGTGCACGTGATAAAGTCTTATGTACAGCCCTAAGCCACACAAAGCAAATGGCGACTTAATCTGCTGTGCACCATTCTAGTGCGTAATATATATATATATATATATATATATATATATAT
>JAJIZL010053788.1:0-13351 GCA_023969395.1 Amblyomma maculatum | reverse complement strand
AATGCACACACACACACACACACACACACACACACACACACACACACACACAATTCGGCGAGAAGAGAGGAATCATACTAGTAATATCAATTATACAAAATTGGACAGTCTAACAAATAAAAAATAGACAAATAATACAACAAGCAGCACAATTGGCTTGAACAAAAGAAACAAATATAAAATAATAATTATAGTAAAATATGAACTGCCTAACCAAGTAAATGATTTTCCAGTGCTTCGCTAAAATTACTGTTTTGGAAAACAAATTCTGGCAACAAATTCCAATCAGAGATGGTAGGGGGGAAAGACTGTACTTACATGAATTTGTTCGGGCAAAGACAGGTTGCAGCATGTGTTCGATAGTGTGTCGCGTTCGTCTGGCAGTAGAAGGTTGGACAAAGTTAGGTAATGGAATATTTACTTCTTATAACAGAATTTACGAAGGAACAAAATTCGGTTCATTTTGCGGCAGGCTGAAAGGCGCGGGATGTTATTTTTATCTATTAGCTCTGTGGAGCCTCCCTGATAATTAGCTAGAAAGCTCAGCTTTTAGTTTTTTCGTATAGAGTGCGTGTTTACTGGCCATTAGAGATATAGAAGAAGAGCAAACAAGCACACCATGCAGAAACTTTCCTAGGAAGCGAGGTTAACCTAATTTGATTATGGCCAACAAAGCTAGCGCTTCGTTCTAAATTTAAATTGGCCGCCTCAAAAGTTCGCCGACCAAAGTTGACCAAAATTGGTCTCCAGCCTAAATTGATTATGACCAACTCCCTATGGTGACTCCCAAATTTAAGTGACCCACCTCCAAAATTGGGCTCACTGAACCCCCTAATTGATTGCATATCAGTATTGCTATGAAAGAACTAATGCCACCAATCAGTGATAGTTAATTATTAACACTGCAAAGTGGTGCTAGTCAGTGATTGTCTATAGTAACGAATACGCATTCTCCACGCGTGGAAGGCTATGTACAACCTCGGAATGTTTCGCGCCGTAAACATAGCCTGCGCATGCGAGAAACAGTCCGAAAGCGTGTAGTATATAAGCTGTGTCGTTGTCAATGAAACGCCCGTGTGTCACAGATCACTGGCCATTCCAGCAACAACAACAACATCTACAACAACAAAATAGCAGGAAAGTTACGCGATGGGATGGATTCCCGTATTTACATCTCATATAAAAAAGGAATATTTTTTATTTTCTCTTGACACATATCTGTGAAGTGTCTTCGCGCATACTAGCAGGTGCCCAGAAACGGCGCAGAGATGTTCGTGCACGCACATACGAGTTGTGGTTAACTGTAGCTTCCTGTTTGTGTTACATAGCCTTAGAAGGAAACCACGGTGTTTGTGTTGACGATGTTATGATCTTTCTTGATATTTAAATATAGGTATCAATTTCTGCATTACTCGCTGAAATTTCTCCGTTCCTCGTGCTAGAATGCGTAAATTATGCGCATGGCCATGATCACTTCATTGTAGAAGTACAGCAAAAAAAAAAAAAAAACAAAAAAAAAAAACAACGACAACAGTGAGTTGACCATATATAGAGTACAAGAAACAATCACTACGCTGCCCTTTTAGAAGAGGAGAGGATTTTAATACAAGCGAAGCACTCGTTAGGCTGCGCGAAGTCATCAAAACCGGTTTGGCTAGCTTCGCTTCTATCCATGGTTTGGATAGCGCCACTTGCCCTGTTCAGCGGGCTGCGCTGGGCTGATGAGCCATGCCCTTGCTCGTGAAAACTGACAAAGACAAGCAGGTCCTCCTCAGATCACGTTAATTCGTAACGACGAAATTTTGTTTTTGTAATCTAGAATGCTTGAGGTCATTTCTTTTTGCGTTGAGATTTGCCTGACCTTCTGGTTGCTGGATGCCTGTTCTTGGCAGCCCGGAAGTTCGCTTCGTTTACTGAGTCTTATTGTCAATGTGCTGGCAGCGCTCCTTTTCATCCACGCTGCCTCTTGGCGCCCGAGTAGAAGCTTGCCACCATTCTATGCCATCGCGTACACTCGTCTGCACAATTATTCATAAGCGATTCTTTTCTGGCCGCCTCTTTCAACTGTCACCAAAATGTGCCGCGTGCTGCCCTTCTTAATTCGACTATAGTTTACTTTCTTATTTGAAAGGCACCAAGAAGCGTAAGAAAGAAAAAGTGAACTGCTAATTCGGCAAGATCTTCGGAGCTCGAAGCGCGTCATCCTGAGTCGTGTTCTAAATGTATTCTATAAGGATACAGAATATGTTTTTCACTTGGTGCCGATCTGGTCTTTGATATTTGTTGTATACTGCTGGGTGAAGAGGCTGCGTCTTTCAAACGCCTGGGGGGAGCGACCGGACCATTGGCTCATTGGATATCGCACCTCAGCATTTGCTGCAAAACGCATGAGGGGCGCAATATATTAGGTCTTCTGATAATTTTAGTTTTAACTGCCACTGAGATCACAAAGTAAACAGGCACAGCCCCAGCGTGGACATAATTTTAAAATAGAGTGATCCACTTTGAAGCGCCTATAGTGGTATTTGAGGCGCATATGGCATCTGACGACGTGAAGTTATCTCCCTACAGAGAACGCGATTTGCAATAGTCGGCTGATAGCGATTGAAGGCAACTTTCAAGGTCACACTGGCTGCACAAAATAGAGAGAGGGAGAGAACCCTGAGGAATTATTCACGCAAAGTGACAAATGGTAAGCCGCGCCGACTGAGCAGCGCGATATTGGAAAGCGTTAAACCATAAAACTATTGTATCGGTGGCAATGGGGCCGATACAGGGTTTATTCCAAGAGCAGGGCTGTTGCTCGTAGCCTGACCTGGGCGAACGAGCGCACCAGAACGTTCTTCGCACACGCACTATTCGTTGTCATCAACAGGCGCCCAGCAGGACCCCTGGCGGGATATAACAAAAACCAAGCCATCATTTTGGTATTTGAGCTTATGCTCTGCTTGTCTGGCCTCCAGCTGTCAAAGTAATTGAAATTAAGTATATCTTCGGGAACTTGAGGTTTTCTTATCACTGCTGTGTCTATCAATGGGAAAAGGCAGGCTCTGCGCTTATGTGGCGTGCATTTTCCGGACTACAAGATTTCTGATCAGCGAGATAAGAATACACAGAAACACAATTTCTGGGACAACTTTTTGTTATCGTTACAGGTTTGCATTTTAAAAACTAAATTATATATCTCGCTGCTGCATGTGCAGGTGATTTGTACCCAGCAAGGCGGATGTTATGCACGTTGCAGAGCCCATTTATCAGATAATTCTTTACAAAAAGAAAACATACTGACCCACTTTGTTATTTTTTTTTGTAATAATATATTGAAATTTTAGCACTAACCCTATAAAAAAGCCAGCCCTCTTTCAAAGTCTTGTAGGTGTCATGTGCCTTCAAATATCAAAAAGCGAAAATACACAAACCAAACTTCGTAGTCATGGGTTTTACCCATCGCAAATCTTTAAAATGGCATTGATGCACATGACATTCTCGCCAAAACCATGTTAACACTTGCTGCATCGTCAAAGACACAAGCGGATTTTGTGTCTGATGCATGAAAAATGCATGCCAAGTCAGTTTATAATTATGCGGACACTTAAGCTCCGCCTTTAAGGGTAGGGCGCGACAGCGTTGGTGGCTCAAATATAGCGCTCCGGTTGCGGATATTTTTAAAACACACGAATTTCGCTATTAGGTTAACCACGAATCCCTTATTTCTGCCTCTATTATATGACACATACGAGTAGCACCCTGTCATAAGCTATTATGTAGAAGTACAGCCAACAGAAACTCTTCAATCAAGCCTTAATAGGGTCCCTTCGACGTCTAGGCGTAGAATTTTCCACTCAGGATCACAGTTCTCCTCTCACCGTTCAAACTCATAGGAGGTACTTGTGTTAGACGCTGTACTTGAATCGATGTTACGTGGCTTCGTGATGTCACACAACCCAATTACTGTCCAGCCCCAGCCAAGCTCGAAGATGGCAAACAAGAAAACGTTCACTCAAGCACTTTGGAGTGTCACCCCACGAACATGAGAAGCAGTGAACAGCTTGCTTTGCAGGCGCCAAACACGCCTGACAGCTTCGGTAGACGAGGAGCCTGTTTTAATGTGTGCTCTAGGGCGAGTAGGAAAAAGAAATGAAACAGTCATGATAGTTGCCATGAAGAAAATAAAACTGAAAGAAATACTTGCGGCTGTTTGTGAAACTGTGAGAAACATGAGCAGGTTATCGCTTAACCAAACGGCGCTGTTAAAGCTCAAAAAGAAAACAGATATTGTGACATTCAATTAGGACAGGACTCGCTTTGATGTACATGTTAAATAGAAGCAGGAAGCACACTGTATGGGGCAAAAGCGACAAGAAGTGGCGACAAACCCCTTTAGTCGGCGAGGAAGAAGAGACGCAAAGGATTTTGATAACTCTTGGGTTATACTTGGTCACGCTGTAATTCTTCTCAAGCTCAAGGCTGTTACTTATATACCATACAATAAAAGTTTCCCAAATGCGTGTCTTCGAGTATTTTTTTTTTATCCTTCGCAGATCAGAACGAGAGAAGCTGCAGAAGTGTCGAGGTGAAGGCGTTTGCGAAGTTCGGCATAAAGGGGCACTGGAAAATGCCACAGTTAGAAGAAAGCAAAATAAGACGTTACAAAATATATGCCAAATTTGTGATGATCAAGCTCGGTGTTTCATACGAACAGTTCAGCTAGGTGCTGACGTCCTAGCATATCCCGGTTAGCTCAGTAGGTAGAGCATCTGCACCGGAGAGGTGATAGTCTCGGGCTCGAGCCAACGGATCGCAAGAAACTTTTTCTTCGACTACGAAAAAGTGCTGCCTACTGTTTTCTCGAGGTGACAAAAAAAAAAAAAATTCGGAGACATTCAATGAAACTTATGCGACACATACCCGACAGAGTTACTTCTCTATAGCATGGTACATAATTGTTCTGCTATTGAAAGAAATGACACATACACCAGTGTGTTCGTTCTGAATCATTTATTGTGCCGTGGCAAATTGCTTTTAGGTGATTTGGGCCACATCAAACGTCGAGTACCCGTCAGTATTTCGTTTAGATTGGCTTCTGAGCCTAGTGGAATTACTCTCACTTTGAGGCCAAAGAATGTGGAAGTGAAACAGCAAAATCGCCAAATTTAGCGTCTAAACAGCGCTCACGACAGGATTCCACATTTCCTGGCACCCACTGTATATTTTGAACTCAAGTGCAAGCCTGGTTTTACAAAGAATGTGGGACTTCGTGCACAAGCCTCTTTTAGGGTTCTAGGGTCTCGATTTTCAGTAATTAGCCAATGTGCTTTAGTTTGCAGTAGCGCACACCATTTAGAGCTATGCTTCGTTTTGGTGTGTTTTACAGATGTTTTTTTCTTTTTTCTCAACCAGTTTCTCGACCGGTGTTTCTACAAGTAGCCAAGATAGCTGAACCCCTCCCACATTTCTTTCTTCCCTGCGTCTTGTTTCCTTTCCGGTGCATTTTTAGGCTGAGCTGTGCTCCACTGACATTTCAACCTGGCCAAGTGCAGATTACGTTACTTGTTAACCTAGCGTTTACATAAGTTCCCAACAATTAGGCTGAAATAATGTTAGGACGCTTCCTTCGGCAGCGTCTCTTTGCTGTGCTAGGCCTCTAGCAGAATGGCGGAATGTGCGTCTTAAACTTAGTCTCCCTTCTCTAAATCTCGCTTTGAACATTTGTGGCGCCATATTTCCTGCCAACTTGGCTAATGTCTCGAAAGAGGTGAGAAGAGCATTATATAATATATATATTAAGAAAAAGAGAGAATAACTTCAGTAAGATATCTGCAAGGCATCTCCTCGTGTACAAAGGCTAAGGGTAACTTGCAGTGACGCGTGCTATTATCGCTGCACCCCGGAAGCGAATGCCTTTTTGGTCCCAAGACCGATCCTAGACGGATGCAATCACTCTCAAGGAACGTGCCCTTCCTATAAAAAGAAACTCGTGCCCCCAGCGAATAAAAGTGCAGCTACGAAACGGCAGCGTCTTGTGAATGCCTCTTACAAAAGTGGGGTGGCTAGTTTTAGCAGTCGTCGTCTTTCATCGCCATCGACCCGTGTTCCTTGAGGCGCTAATGTACTTTTAATGCTTGGTACAGATAGGAAACTTGCTGGCGCTTTTTTTTTTTCAGAACAATATGTGTCATCCTCCTTTCTTTCTGTCGGGTTTTTGTTTAACGATAGAGCAAAGTTACTACGGCATCGTATAGTTTTGTTTTACATCGCGTTCTTTCTTACACGAGGTGCGCTTTTCTAAAACAGGAATTGGCAGTCTCGAGCTTCAACAGAGGAAACGTTGTTCTCCCTCGACGTGTGCGTTCATGAGAAATTCGAAACAACTACAAAAATTGTGCAATATAAAATGGTTGCAATTTTCAGTCGAACGAAAAAGGAAGGTCATCTTAATAATCTGCATCAAAGCGAGGAAGCCAAGCACATTAATTTTGAAAGCGTAAAAGGCTCCTTTGCAGTGCGTTCCGCGTTTTAATGAGGCCATTTTTATCTGTTTTCTTAATGCGTTTCATTTAGGTACAGATATAAGGATCAAAAAGACTAAACTAGACTCGCTCCAGGGCAGTATTCATAAGAAACAACTATCTAAGAAACATTATTTCCATATTTTACACCATCCTGAAGGATCTACAGGATGTAAAAAAACAAAATTAATGAGAAATGAAGGCGTCATAATAGGACACTAAGTGCTGAATTTTGTTTCGTTACAAGTATAATAATTACGGTGTACTCGCACGAAACAAGAGCATGCAAGAACATTTCTTTTTAAATACCTTATGAAACTCGACAGGGCAGCGGCGCCTGTTCGACGATTTTCGCTATATCTATTATGAATCTCAGTTAACCTCTGCAATGGTTTGAGAAGTCGTTTTCGAACCCAGAATGAGTGAGCTTTCTTCTGGCTGGGATGATACGCGTACAGCCTTTGTCAAAAGTCTAGATTTCAGGGGGTCTGCTTTTGAGCATACAGTGACACTGATTTAGCTTTAGTGAAGGTCGTTTCACTGGAGAGGATAAGACAGAAAATCTTACCATCATCAGATTCTGAAGACTGGTAATGCATTACAAGCCGCAGAAAAGGCGCTCAGAAGCCGACCTCTTGGTCTCTACACTTTTGACAAAGACTGTACATAGCTTTTCGGCAGCGGCTGAAAACCGAAGCGAATGTTTACCTTTCACTGTCAATTGACAGCGTTTCCACCGACATCGTCATGGAAGTAATACGCGCTCGACAATCCCTATACGGCCGCAGAACGAGGCAGATACAGGCTGAGGCCCTTGTTTTCTCCGATGCTCAAGAGGCCCAGTTCCTCCTCAAACACGTTACGACCACGTTGTAACCGTAAAGATTGAGACATACTGAGGAAACATAACGGCGTCACAAGCAACATACGTTTGCGAGTGGGCCATGAATCACTTGCGTTACTAGACTGTTCCCCGGCAGTTTGATACACTGAAAGAACGGCAGAAAAACAGGGCCGTTTGCTTCGGTGCTGTCTCAGTGTGACAGCTTTCGGCAAGAATAACTAGGGGCGAACAAAGTTGATCATTTGTCAACGCGGTTTGGCCTGTTCGCAGGTCGATGAATTTCCTGACAACAGCATAAAAGTCAAAAGGTGCACTTTGAGGGGGTTGAGCGCTTTCAGGCCTTTCAGGCTTGCAAAGTTGGTTTAAAAAAAGCTTCCTTTCGTCACATTGTTACCGGAAGTGGTGGTGGCCCACGGACGAGTAGGCTGCCGTCGGCACAGGCGGCTGCTACGTAGTTGCGGCCGGCGTGTAGAAGTACTTGTTCTCTGTTCCCCTTGCCATTCTTGTGCGCAAATTAGCGTACGCTTTCAGCCAGAGCGGCTTTCTAAAATGTATTTTTCTGCTCTGTTGTTTTTGGTGTTCTCCTTTTCTGTGGTTCGACCGACGCCGACCGGGTGCATCGCGTGGCTTGGCGCGACAGGCAGCAAAGACTGTTCGCTAGTGCCGACAGAGGCGTCTGCAAGTTTCTCGTACAAACATGCCGCCGTTGTTTCCCGCCGAAAAAGTGATCGCGATGGTCGACGAGAGGCCCTTCTGTGTGACCAAACGGAGTGGAGCTGTTGTCGCCCTGAACTCAAGGATAAATCATTTGAAGAAAATTCTACAAAGTTTGGATGGGGTTTCACAGGTGAGTACGAGTTATTCTTGCTAGTGCCTTGAATATTTAGAATAACAAATGAGTAGTGTTTTATTGCGAAAGCAATACTACTCTAGGTTTCGAGCCTTCAGCGTGGCGCGGCCGGACCCCCGTCACGCTGTGACGTCGCTCCCCACGTGACACTAGGGTGAGAGCTGGGCTACCAACTCAAGCGGTCGGCGCAGCGCGGCCACACCCACGCTTCGCTATGACGTCACACTCTACGTGACACTAGGGTGAGAGCTGGGCACGTTCATACGGCTTGGTTAAAGCGGGGCTTTATATGTGGGCTGGCTGCCAACTTGGGTCTCTCGTTTCACATGGGACGCTTATGTCAGCGAGTACGCTTTTGCAGGCTAGTTGGTGCCTAAGCATTCTGTTATTTTGCGCAAAAAACACGACACAAAGAAACGAGGTAGACAGGACAAGCGCTTACTAACAACTCAGGTTTTTATTGACGGAACATTTGCTTAAACACAGCAGCTGCTCTTATCAACAAGGAGAAGAAAAGAAGGGACTTCGCATACATACATATCAGATCCGCACCTGAGTTGTTAGTAAGTGCTTGTCCTGTCTACCTCGTTTCTTTTGTGTCATGTTTTTTGCGCAAAAAAACAGAATGCGGTTATATCAGAATCAGCCTGCCAGGACCCTGGCATTCACGTTTACTCCTATAGGTCACTAAGGCACGTTCATACGGCTTCGTTAAAGCGGGGCTTTATATGTGGGCTGAGGAAGAAGAAAAAGAGAAGAAGAAGAAGCCTCGGTCACCCGCAGCTAATGCTTTCGCTAAATATTTGGTTCAGCAGCGTTGAACCCTTGTAATTTTATTTGGCCCTTTTAAATTCTTTGACGGGACGCTGTTTTCGTAGATGCGTTAAGTTACATTGCACTCATTGCTTCGGAGGTGAATAAATGAAAAGTGTGGGCGTTTTTTCTTTACATATCGGTCGTGCGTGCCTAATCGACGCATCAAGCCATACGAAAATCTACTGCTGCAACAGTCGCATGCGACTGTTATTCGTCCCGCATTATTACCGTCCAAAACAGAAGCAGCATCCCAGAAGATGGTATCAACACTTTTCTAGTCTGCGCCCACTTCGCAGATGGAAGCGCCCGCCAGCTGTAGCGGCCAGAGAAACAGCGATGCGCTGCTGAAATTGTTGTTCCGGTGTGACACAGATTTCTGTAAACATTGGAGCGGAAGATTCCGGTGCGTGTTGTCTAACAAAACAGACATGTTTTCATACAATCTGTGTTGCTGCGGGACAGCTTCGCCAAAACTACGCAAGCAGAGTATTTTTTCTGCATCGTGACTCCTCCAGAAAGGATGCACGAGCCATTGTGTACAAAATCGCCTGTAGAGATTTCAACTGACAGTATGCTGCATAAAAAGAATTGAGCGATAAACTGTTTAAGGCTGTGCCAACATAATGTAAACAAGGCCAGTGAAATATTTACACATTCCGCCCGAACTGGTTTCGCAACCCCGACGCCAACTACACAGCTCTATTTCAACGCCATTAAGCAAGAATGATGTTCTAAACTACCGACTCACTTGGTCCTTTCTCCAATAACGCCCTGATTTTATGTTCCGTCAGTGCAACAAGGGATTTACGATGGCATTAGCATAGATGTTAGTATAAAAAAGCGGAAAATTAGCACGGCTGATTTTAATTTTGATGGCCCAAAACTATTCCCAGGAATGTAAAAAATCCGCGCATGTATCGTCTTTCCAGAAAAAAAAAAAAGGTTTTTTGCGCCGTCTTTTCAGTGTGAACTTCATTTTCTTCACGTTTCGTTTGATGCCAAGAGTAGCTTGGCCCTGGACACGACAGCTTCCGCTTGTATCCAGTACATCTGTAACATCCCAGGTCGTCCAAGATTTTTCTCTAAAATGTGTCTTTATTCTTATTGGTTACAGTATCCTTAACGTAACTCTGACACTTTATTAGCTGGTTTGGTCGCTTCGGTAAACATGCTTTCGCCCCAAGAAATGTCTCGAACGCTGCGTCTACAAAGCGCTTAGTTTAAACTAATCAACAGATGACCGCTGATTTTTAAATCACGTAGCCAACTTTATTAATCCAACTGGCAACATCTCAAGAATAAAAAAAAAAAATATTTCTCTACTAGAAAACCCTAAACGTTGCTGCCGCACTTGTGTTTTAGCAACGCGTCGAAATAAGTAACTCAAAACAATTTTTTGTTTACCCCTCTCCCTTCATCACACCAGGTCGCTATTTTGTCATAGCTTCTCTGTTGTTTAAGTTGCGACAGTATTTGGTTGCAGGCTGTGCACACAAATTTTAACCAGGGTAACCAGACCCGCGCTGATCACACGAGTAGAGTGAAATGACGCGCCGCTAGAGCGGAAATGTCACCAGAGTACCCGTCGCGGTACGCTGTACGTATGTGCTTCAGCGGTATGTGCTGAGAAAGTACACTAGCTGACGGCCGAGTATACGCTTGCAACTAAAGATAAAGTTGCCCCTTTTTCCCCTATTTGTTTCTTTCCCGGCAGCATTCGGGAAGGATATCCATCATAAATCACGCGCACTTACCGGCGCAGAACCATCTCTCATGGTACATTAAGCTCTTGCACAGGAAACCTGATCGATGAAGGCGCAGAATACGGCTGGCTGTAAGTTCGTCGCACTACACCGTCACGGATGTTGCGCTTGATCAACGAGTTATGTTGCTCTATATCCTGTCACAATTACGTCACAGGTGACGCGAATGCCTAAAGGGGACTTTCCACAAGCAGGCACACATGGTTACGAAGTTATAGAAAAATAAAGTGTCATATAGCAGAGAGAGGGGCCAAGGGAAGCAAATATGGTTTTAATGCAGGGACAAGCAAGCAATTCATTCATGCTTATAGATCGAGTACTACGTGCAGGCTATAAATGAGGCGTTAAACATATCTTACGCTTTGAGCTTATCTTAGACAGGAAATGTGGCGTATACCAGGATACAGAACATTATATTATGCGCTGTCTAGTTTACAACGCGGAACGTTGACTTAAAAAGCAAGAGTCCCTCACAATTCATGGTAGGACACTGCCTAGCCGCGTGTAAAACTGACACGCAAAAAGGAGGTTTCCCGTCTTGTTTTAAAAGGACTGGAGGATTCGGGTCCTGGCGTTCCAGTTACTTGACAGCTGGAGCTGACAATGTACTATTAAAATTGAATGTGTACATAGCGGTGTAGATCTACCAGGCTGTAGGTATATGCCTGATTTGTTGCCCCTATTCAGTATTTAAGCGGCGCTACTGTGGAGGGATTGTTGGCAGAATACGCACAGCCAATTCCATCTGAGGCATACAACAATTTCTACTTGTCAGAAAATGGTTATGCGTGTGTCATAAAAGAAAGACCGCTTATCAATTGCTATCATTATTGCGCATTGCGCATTACGTTTTAATGAAAACAACAAAATGGGATAGCCGTTCGGCAGTTGTATAGCTAGCGCCATTTTTGAACTAGTTTATAGTATTATACAGGGTGTCCAAGCTAACTTGAACCAAGAGGTAAAAAATAAAATATTGAAGTTACGACAGAGGAACCACTTGTATACTGCTGCCAGCCATCTGGCGCACCTCAGACATTTTTTTTTATTTTTAAATAACTAGTTAGTGATTAATACAACTTATCTAACTACTAACTATTCCATTTAGACAAAAAGTGATTTTACTAACTATTCCATTTAGACAAAAACGTGATTTACAAAGTCGGAGAGCGCCTTCTGAACCCCTCTATACATTTATTTCTGATAAAAAAAGCCTCTCGTGTATATTTGGAAAAAACTACAGAAAGCACGCGAAGTACAAAAATATCACGTGATTGGCGCATTCGCATGCACGATTGTGGTTTGAGTGAACGAAATTAATTATGGCCCTGGCTCCACGGGAGCCGTTGCAGCGGCAGGCTGATATATAGCGATGGCCCCTTCGTCCGCTTCAGGCGGTCGGCGCACGTGACGGTAGAAGTTGCAGCGAGCTGCAACCATAGTCAACATATCAGCCTACCGCTAGAACTGGGCTGTCGAGTCACGGCCGCTGGTTTCGTTCACTCAAATCACGATTGAGAGCATCAAAATCGTGGCGCGCGAATGCGCCAGTCACGCGATGTTTTTCTGTATTACGCGGGCTTTCTTTGGAAATTGGAAAAAAGATATACGTGACGCTTTATTCATCGGAAATAAATAGAACAGGGGGTCCAGAAAGTGCTCTGCAGCTTTGAAAATCATATTAATTGTTAAAGACAATAGGTAGTTAAATAAAAAAATTACCTTAATTACTATTTAGTTAATGAGGTAATTGTAAAAGAAAAAAATTGATTGTGGTGCACAAGCGGTTTCTCTGCCCTACCTCAAATGTTTTATTTTTGAAACCTTAGCTAAAGTTAGCCTGGGCACCCATTAGAGCCATACACATTTCAGTAATTTGCATTTCGTTGGATACAACATATATCTTTCCCACCAAATAAGTCAGAAGTACTGAAGCTGCCGTTCACTGCATGAGATGGTGGTGGCGTGAGCTGCAACGGGACTAATTTCAGTGCCTAAATCCAGTTTTGTGAGTTGCTGCCTGTCACGGCTTCTAAGTAATTTTCTCCGCGGAACGTCTTTCGCATCAAAAAGCGGGGCCGCAGAACAATGACATCAGCTAAAAAAGTTTTTTACTTGTTTTTTTTTTGTAGTATATGTCGCATCCGGAAGGCATACTGCGTAGATTAACTTCATCAGTTTCAAAAATCAATAAGGAATGACAGGCGTGCATGCCACGGGCTGTCATTAACGCAATCTGCGAGGAAGGCAAGTCTCATCTCTCGAACAACCATTCGGCAAGCAGCTCTCTCACTTGTATGAACAGGCACAAGAAAACGCGAGACAATACATTTCTGCTTTGAGAGGCCCGTTCCGAATGCTACAACTGTTTACTGCATGCGATACATTCATAAAACATTCAGGGCTCAACTTGCGGTATAGTGAACTAGAATATTATAGCCTGCGGGTAAGCAAACGGCTTGCACCTCCGAAGACATCCGCGCACGCTCGCTCGCTCGCTCGCTCGCTTGCACGCACGCACACACACACACACACACACACACACACACACACACACACACACACACAG